>LD343232.1:41824-66167 GCA_001465055.1 Ptychodera flava
ATGAAATTTACAGATTTGCGCACTCAAAAATCACTCTTCCCTTTCTAAATACTGTAAAGTCTTAAGGACAACGTTGAAAGAAATGATTGAAAAAGTTCACTCTCGTCGACTTTCTTCAGTCTGCATTTGACCCTGAATGAGTCCTTGTCGCATTTTCAATTTTTGATACTCATTTGGTGACATCAGATCTAATCTCAGGTCTGTGTAGGGAGGATCTACTTCGCCTGGCAGATTATTAGTGGCATGTATGTGTCTCCTGTTGTCATCCGTGCTATCGGCTTCTGAACGTGCTCTGAAAAAAATTGATGTCATTTTTTTTGAAGCTATCAAAAAGCGATATACTTAGACATGCCAGATTTGATAAATTTGCGTATTCTATTATTGTCGTCTCTGTCTAAGGTTGAAATAAGCAAATAGCAGCTTTTCTTCGCTTTGTCCATCACATCAGGGAACACTTATAACGACGCAAATGTCATAATTTGAGTTCGTACACTGAATTCTAGCGATTACAGATGAAAGTAATTGCGGTCGTTTTTAGGATCTATAGGTTAATATTGTAAGTCAGCTTATTTGTCAAACCGACACTTTTGCAGGTTTCCAAACAATCGAGTGATGATAGATGACAATTTCTGCAGTGTTGGTCTGAAAGATCACCAAGCAGAGCTTCACCAATCGCCTGATATATTGTATCATCATTTTGCTTAGTTATTGCATATGACATGGCTGCATTGTAGCTTTTCACGACAGTTAACTTATACCGTGTGTAGTTACCTACCTTCTGATGCGACATACAACGACTACTTGGAAAACCACTATTACAATCAGCACCAGCAACACAGCGATGCCAATGGAAACAGCAATGGAAACTGAAAAAAAAAATATTCAAAATGAACTGTAGTAACGTGATGAATATTTTAAGTGCGTTGAATCAAAGCGGTGTACTTAAAGCTACTGGTTAATCACGCTTCAAAAGATTAAGTTATCGTTTTCATGACACTCTCAATGATTCCGACAATTGGTTTTGATATTGTAGCACATATATCACTTTTCTTTAGTCCAATTCTTGTGTTTCTGCATACGAGATTCTACTAGTCTGTGTTATATTTAGTACAATATTTTTTTTGAGTCATGAATATCCAAATACACATAAAGATACCCAACTTAAACTGTTGAAGGTAGTATGTTACAATGGCACTTTAAGATAGTCAACTGTGTTTTTTCTTCGAATAGCTCTTGCACACTCTGTACAACTCTCATTACACTCATGTTGGTAAATTCCAAAAGCCCATTGTTGGTTTTTATAACGAAGCATGTGATCTGATCTTTATTACTTGTCAAAAATGAAATTTAAAAGAAAATTCTTGGTAAAAATGTACATTACTCACTTTCAGCTGTACATTATCAAAAACGTTAACATTAAAATGGAAAAGCTAACCTAGTGAATTGATAACAAAGTGTGAACATTTTAAACTAAATGCTTTTAGACGTTTAAACAAAATGGTGCAAATATGAAACAAATGTTTTAATATTTAATGGTTTCCATGTATGAAATTCGATGTACATATATATCTTATAAAAGACCCGATTAATCTAGAAACTTCGTTTCGATACTTAATTAGACACATTTAATTTTAGTAAGCAATTTATCCCGAAGTAATATGTAAATGACATGAAATTGATATTACTGCTACATTATTGGAAATTTTAACCCGCTGTTTATTGTAAATTGAATAAAAATTTCAGATATATGTAGGTTTTGTTATCGTCACATTTCAAACTATTTTGAATCCAACATGGAAAACCAATTTACTTGCATACAATGAAAAACAGATTTTCAAAAACATAATCCGTCGAATGAAAATTTATACAACTCAGTTGTATTTTTAAGAATTATGAGATGTATCTAGATTACAAACTAATCATAGATGAGATGATTTTTCAGAATTGTAAGATGTATCTAGATTACAAACTGATAATACAAACTGATCATACATGGGATGATTGAACTTCTTAATCCTAGGACTATAGAAGAAAAATATGAAAGGATTGTAATTGGAAAATCCATTGTTTGGAAATATAAAAAAACCGGTTATATCAAATTCTACAAAATAGTTTTTTGTCTTTATGGTCTGGTCATAGAACAGTTCCTCATAGGTATGTGCTCATCAAAGCACCAGTAAAATAATTGATAGGGTTAGGCACTTGCCATTTACTCATAAATGTCAAGTAGTTTGACATTCATATTACGATACGAAGATGAACAGTAATCGTTTTGAATCGAACTACAATTCCGGTGCATTACCAATTTTTTCTCAGAGAACGCGGAAGGACAAAAGACTCTCAAAGAGATACACTGTGAAGTTGAATTCATCTCAATTGACTTATGCATTTATTTGTTTTACCTTTCTGTTCTATAAAAATATATGTTGCCATCAAGGTTGTACAAACACCGAAACTGAAGGTCTAAAACTTACTATAAGAAAACTGTAAACACCCACGCTTAAATTATGAATAAAATTCAGCGGTCCGGGTCCAACTTGTGGCACTAGACAAGTTATCTAAAATTTACGGACATTTAGGAATCCAAAATTATGAAGCTAGCCAGGTGTAACGCTATTGACAAAAACTAAATTGTTGATATTCTCAAAGCAAACAAACTAACAAATAAACAAAAAATAAAAACCAAGATGTTGAAATCTCCTTTCACTCCACAAGCTACATAATGAGTTCCCACACGTACCATTTTCGTCGTGAGCTATCTTACAATATTTATATAACTTGTTTATAATATTATACGTCACTCTGATTAATGTCACTATCCAAGAGCTATAATAGAATCCTCCACCCACGGTGATTTAATGGAGTCTTACAATATACAGTATAATCAATGAGGAATCCATCAACATCCAGCACATAATTCCAGCACTAGAATAAACAATGGATTCCCTCTGGATTTCAAAGTATTCCAAAAGAATCCAATATAGAATACAGCATAATCATCGGTGGATTCAGCTCTTTTGGCATGGTGTGTGATGATGTTGAGTCATGATTTAGAGTATCAGGGCTAAAATCTTTAAACCATATTGGCGGACTCATAAACAATGTTATCGGCGTAACCGTCATTCTGTGACGGTTCTGTGTCTGACATCGATTCGTACAACACACTATCGACGAACCCTGCCTCATTGGTTCTTCCTTTCTTTTTTGATTTATCAACTTGTGTATACATTTGTCCAACATCATCACTGTCTTCTAATCGCAACAGGCTCCTCTTCGGTACAGTCGGCACTTCTTCACTCTCTCTATCATCTGCCGTAGCATCTTCAGTCTGCATATTGTCATGTCCATCTGTCATCCCAGCCTTGGATTCAGCCTCATTTTCAGGCGCACATGTAACGTTCTCGCTATTTATTTTCTTATGCATATCTATCTGAGCATAGGAATCATCGAGCTCAGGCGTCTTGTCAATTGATTGTGGTCGCATTGGTTCCTCGTTATTGGCCGGGCCAAGTACCTCATAATCTGTCGGGAGTACTTTCATCATGGTCATTTCTTCTAGTTTGTGCCGTTCACCACCGATCGACTCGCGATTATGCGAAATGGATTTTGGTCTGTCAGTTTCGTTTATAAATGCCGTATTTACGTTCAGTTCGTGCGCGGTCGGTGTCATGTCAGGGTCACCGATTTCGGAAGATCTACTTCTTCGAATCAAATCCGGTGTAGATGTGTGCTTGTGTTCTTCTGTTGTCTGTTTCTTCGTTCTGAAATAAGTCAGAGAAGTGTGATGTAAGCCATTTTGATCTTGTCGATTACGGAATATAAATTATGCTACGTTGAAATGTTAATATCGCAGAATATTCCATCATTAAGTATGGTGTATTTGGCAAATTCTAATCAATATACAAGATTATGAGTATTGAATGGGAAAATACCTCTGATTTGAAATTAACATCCACAGTCATCACACAAAAGGTGCTACTGGTGAAAATAGTAATGATGACTTGTAATAATTTGTAGTCACTACTCTGACAGATTCCCAGTGGTCATTTCTTTAATACTAGCTGACATTAACATCGATAATAATATCAAAACGATAACAGAAAGTAATCTCACCTTCGTTTCCTCCGCAGCAATACCACGATAACAACAATCAGAACGAGTGCCAGCAAAACGAACATCCCGCCACCGATACCAATGTACATGTACATATCTGAAACGATGCAATATGGCCGTATCATGATGAGATCTACTGGTGTAGAATCCTCTTTTCCGAACGAAAACTTTGCGTCCATGCATATTCAAATTTAATAGTATTTAAAGTAGCTTAGTAGATATTCACTGAGATAACTGAAGATAAAATATCACTTTTGGATAACAGTCTTTAAAGATTACGCATGCAGCTTTGCTAAAAGTGAATATGTACCAGTGATATTCACTTACAGGCAGTGAAGCATCACTGTGACTAACCTGTTCAACTTGCATTTCCGTAAGGATGGAATCTTAAAAAATAATTTTGCTTACATTGGCTTAAAAAGTCAAGATCACTTCGAACAAACAGAGAATGTTTCTATGAGCTTCGATGTCTTTAGCGTTGGTGTTTCCGTTGTGTTCTCTGTTCTTCGCGGCGGTCGTGATATCTCGTGACGGAAAAGAAGGCGGATACTCTAGGGTAAATTCGTTCTCTTTCTTAAAAGTCACACCAGCATTGCGTGCTGCAATATGAGTAACCTCTGACTATGACCGATGACACTAATCGACTGAGGTAGAAAGCTAATCAGATAGACCTGAAACAAGTGTTTGACCGCAGGCCCGATACTCTTTCAATTTGTTTTGAGAAGAAAAATTATACCGGAGACACTGTTGCTATAATGCTGATATGAAAAATGTGGACTCTCTGTAATTTTTACGATAAGATTAAATGTAATTTTACGTAAATATTGCCATTAAATCTTTGCTCTGTCATGTAAGGGAAAAGTTTTATTTCGTTTATTATATTCATGGTGTTTAATCGTGTTATATTAAGTTGGCTGTCTTACTTGCAAAATTAGCGTTCTAGAATTCACTAAATCTTTGAAATGCAATCTTGAACAAAATAACTTTAGATTTGCCTTGATAATGACGAGAATATGATTAGAACCACGCTTTGCTCGAGGTGTGTACCCTGCGATACGTCACCATCATCTAGGGTTTTTACTACATGCAAAGGTTTTTTTTCAGAGCTTATTCTCAAGATAGTCTGGGTGTTCAAGTATTCATATTTTGATTATATAAGACACGAAAAAGTCGGGACGCATATACTGCCATGTACTTTAGCAGGATGCTCCGTTACGGAAATACTTGACAAAAGGAAACGATTAAAAAAGCAAGATGAAATTTTATGGGCATCAGCTAATAAGCTTAGTTGTAGTAGGATGAATCCCAAATTTTGGACTCGGCATTTTATATTTGTGTCGAGCTTTACATTCATACAAGCCCTTGTATTCGAGTATTAGAATGTAGAAGATCTCGTCTTGATAAAACACAACAAAGACAGAATTGTTTTAAACTTTCGGCTGGTGTTTAGCTCTTTTTTTTCTGAAAATTGACCCAACTACTTGTATTGTCTTACTGAAGAAAAGGCGGGGAAAGTTTTCGCAAATCAGAATAATAGATTGCTTGTCTTGAGCAAATGTAAGTTTGAAATAATAAAGACCAAATTGATACATACTCCTTTGTTGATTAAACCTCAAATAAAAATGAAGAGTAATATTTTAAAAGTTATTGTTGAGCTACCAAGTTCAAAGGGTATTTTGTATTTAGGTGCCTTAAGCAGACTTTATTACAAAGTGCATTCAACTTAACATACCGTTCAAAGGAGCGTTTGCCATTTGCGGGGAAGTCGCCGACTTTGTCGATTTCGAAATAAGGGTCACCTGCTTTGATGTATTGCTGTTTCCAGTTGACCTTTCACTTGTTGAGAATAATGTTGTAGGTGGTTGCACAGTAGCAGTGATGGCTCGGGAAGAAATATATAAAATAATTGCACTATGTAACGACTCTAGAACAGCAGGTAAGATTACATTTTGTATTTGAATGCAACTTACTGACCATCGATATCGGATGAATTAACAAAAGGGGCAGGAAAAATCCACATAGTTAAAAATTTGATTACAAGATGAAAGTGAAAAAGCATTCAATGCATCGGTAAAACAAATCTGACGAGGTAACTCAGCTGGTAAGGAATTACCAGATAACCGCTGTATTTATGGTATTTTAAATGTAGGGTCTAATAAAATGAAACGTCATAATGTTGTTCACTCGGTATGTAGCGCATACGTTTATCATCATCGTACACATAAGCGCGAATTTCTCCATGTTCGATGACTTCACGTGATAATTAAAATGACCACCGCGAAAATAACCAGGCCTACACAAAATTCGATCGCCGAAAGCGAATCCTGCTAACTGTAGAATTGAAAATTCAAACAATTAGAAAGACTTCCATGAATCACCTCTTACTCTTGAAACTTCAAGAATCTACAACTTCCAGAAACAAGCCAGACAATGATATTGCTCCATTAAACATACCTTCATACTGTAAAACAAATCCAAGATCATTGCCCGTATTGTCGGTGACCATTTCAATACGAAGAGTATTTGATGGTAGTGAATAACCAGTAAAAGTACTGATAGTAGAGCTATGGTCTTCTATCCCATCCTTCACAATCACCATGTCATTGTCTTGTAATCTCAGCATAAGAGTGGTTAGCTTTACTATTTGTCCAGGATCCACTGTTATTGTCCAAGTACACGATGTTTCGTTGGTATAGTTACCGGGGAAATTTGGTGAATATATGTATCCACTGAAATCAGTGTAGTCACCGCCACAGGCACCGAAAGACGCTAGAAAGGTAAACAATCTTATTATAACTTCTTTTACGCAGACGCCGTCGTTTCATCAAACATATACGTTACTGAAAGTATTCTTTTGCAGGCTAGCCTAGGCAACCTAACTAGGCCTAGGCAACCTAACTAATTATGTTGATGGCGAGATAAAAATGTCTTTACGAACTTGAAAGAATACTTATGCCTTCGATTTTCGGGGGGGGGGGGGCTGGGAAATGAATCAATCAATAACAGGAACCAGGTAAAGTCTTTGACACCAAATCTTCACAAGTTGGTAATTTTGGTAGATGAAAATATATAAATTACTCTCTTGTCTAAACAAATATCTTTATACAATGCCATCATCATGCCACTACAGACAGCATTTTCCCTTTCACCCTAGAAGAGGCGCGCGTTTAAAAATTAAAGGTATGATTTATAGAGGCACGGCACTCACGAAAGTTGCGCAAAATAAAGTTAATTGCAATGGAAAAGTCTGACACCTGGGTGAAAATATAAATTTTAACAAAACAGACAATAATTTAGCACTTTTCCCCTTTTCTGTTTTTATATACCTTTCATGTGTTGTCTACATGATGGACATTTTCAAACATGTACCGCTTCACATAAACAAAGGCACATCAAAAATCTTACAGTTTACTCTCCTGCACGTCACATAACAAATAAACATGATAAAATGAGATCGATTTCCTATTACATGACTATAGGCGTTTGCAATAATTTTATAAACGTACTGTTATAAACATCAAGTTGCCAATCTCCTCCACAGCCTTGTTTGTATGGCGATGTTCCAGTATCATCAGAACACTGCTTTGTGTTGTATTTCACAGCCTGTGTGTTAGGCAGTATTGGTAATCCTGGAATAGCCTCTCCATAACGCCAGTAATCAACAGAGTCATCGCCACAGTAACACTCACCGCCACTGGAGAGGACTGCAATAGTCTTTCCTCGATCTCGACATGCTCCGTTGCATCCTTGTATTGTGAAATTATTTGGTAATGATGTAGTTACTGGAAATATTCTATCATAAGTCTGCTTGTATCGACCAAGAAAACCAGGGTCTGACAGGAAATGATAAACAAATTGTTATAAGAATGAAGCATATATTGGATTGAAGCAGAGAGATAATGTGTCTCCATAAGACAATGTTTCTGTAACTTGCATTATGATTGAATATCCGTATAGTATCTGTATGGTGAAGTCACATCTTCAGGAAAACAAATACTATTAACAGCATTGTAACTGCATCTAAAACGCTGCGAAAAAGCTACTTTTATCACAAAAATATTCTACGTACGCCTTTGGGTATCATGAATATATTAATATATTTGAGATTGTATTACAGTTTCATTTTTCTTTATGTGACAGAACCTAAGCACGATTTTCTGTATTTTTGTGTGCTAACATCGATCAAGCTCGCAGTTAAACGGCTGTAATGCAGTCTCTTGTTAAAATCGCTGTCATTCCGATGCAAGTAAAATCTAATGCACCTCTCAGCGATGCTTTTAGCTAACGGTGCATTCACAAATACCTCTGGAGGAGAGAATCCAAAACAGTTCTTTGATTTTGTCAAATGCCTCCCATAACTAACTCAAAACGCGTTCAAATGCGCCCGTTCTGACAAGCTATAATTTGAAATCATCTTCAAAATAAAACTGGCTTGCTTTTGGACTGGACGCATTTTTTCGAAGTGTGTGTTCGGGAGGATGCGTCTTTGTGTGTCTGTGAGTATCTTTATCTTTCTCTTCAAGGGAAGGAGGGCGCTGTTTGACACATTTTCTCTTCAGTATAGGGAAACTTCATCTTGTAGAAAAGAAAAACAGCGATCACATGAAAGAATTTGGAAACCTATCAGGGAAATTTAACATTGTCAGAATTGTATAATAGGCATCAGCTGTACCTTTTGGCCTCTGCGGCACGTTCTGTATATCAACTGCAGTTTCTTGTTCTACCCCTCATAGCAAGCTAGAATAACAAATATTCTGTTTGTGTAAAGATCGTAATCATTGTTATTGATGACAAATGAATTCTATTACAGACTTGAATACATATGGCTGTGTTGACAAGTCAAAAACTGACCTTTTCATCACCTATCAGAGGGTAGAACAAGAAACTGAGGTACGTACACAAAAAACACCAAAAAATTACCACAACTATAAATGGACAACCAAACACATATTTCATATCAATCAGATGCAGTTTTCTTTCGAATCCCTCGTGTAAGTCCCCAAATCCCTTCAAATACCCCTCAACATACCCTTGATATTTTCAAAATTTAATACCCCGTCAATTTTCCCAACCCCCTTCAAGGGGTGTT
This sequence comes from Ptychodera flava, assembly GCA_001465055.1. Lineage (NCBI taxonomy): Eukaryota > Metazoa > Hemichordata > Enteropneusta > Ptychoderidae > Ptychodera > Ptychodera flava. Next base: position 51,027 of record LD343232.1, read on the forward strand.
TGTGAAAGCAACCCAGCCATATTCGTATCGGAGTCATCGATAATGTAAAATAGTCTTAATATTTGCTTTACGTTTTGAATTTAATTATGATTTCTTCTTCTTCTCTCTCTCTCTCTCTCTCTCTCTCTCTCTCTCTCTCTCTCTCTCTCTCTCTCTGAGATCGTCAGTCTTCATAGAAAATCTAGACGGAAGTCAACCTTAATATAGACTGAGGTATAACTAGAGAAAAGAGCGTACATCATATCGAAGCCGTAGTTGCTGAAGTCAATTATTTGGTCCAGGAAAGTAACAAAAATTATGGCACAAAATTACGTAATTATTTCTGTTTTTCACCTCTGTGTCCAGTGACCCAAATCTGACATTGCGATTGTAAGCATTTTGTATACGATAGTCGTATATTTCGACACTTTTTTAAATTCAACTAAACCAGGTTCAACCGCCCACAACATCACGAGACAGTACCTGTGCCCTACCAATTATCTTTAACAGCTGTGGACACATTGATGATCTAGATACGCTAGGAAAATGTTGCGACCGCTGTTGTAATCAGCGATGCGGCAATTCAACACTGAGACTGACGTCACAAAGTTAACAACAACAACAACAACAACAACAACAACAACAACGACAATAATAATAATAATAATAATAGGAGCTCCTTTATGTATCTCGGTGCCATGCCGTTTAAAGCCTTGTATGTTAAGCACAAACGTTTAAACTCTGTTCGCTCAGAAAAATGTAGCCAGTGAAACTACGTAGCAGTGGTTGAATAGAATTTGTTTACTTCACTTTTGAAACGAGACGTACAGCTAGATTTTGAGTAATAAGTTGTGACTTCCTGATTTGATGATTTGGAAGACCAACCAGTAAACTGTTATAGTAATCTAGTCTTGATGTAATCAAGGCATGAACTAATTTTTCTGTAGAACTTGTATCGAGAAGATTACGGAGTTTTTTAATTTTCCATAGAGCAAATGGTGCGGACTTTACTTAAATTCACAACATGAGCTGACGTAGATACTGGTGCATCAAGTGTAACACCAAGATCACGAACTACAGGGGATGAACGGATACAAGCTCCCCAACCTGCAGATCACAAGCACGTGGTTGACATTCATCACTAAATTTCGACGAAAATGCAATTACCCAGTCTGCCATCATTCAGTACCAAGAAGGTGGCAGACATCAACTGTCTGATTTCTTCAAAACAGTTCTCAATTTTTGTTTGGAGACACGGGAGCCAGTAATGTACAGTTGGGAGTCATCAGCATAAAACATGGATTCTAAACCATGCTTTTCTATGATGATGGGGTACTGTACACTAAAAAGCAAAGCTCAGACAGATCCATCTTCGAGGGTTTTCCTAGTAGAGTACTGATAAGCTTTCCAAAGTGTTCAACAGTCAGTGGATGAAAGGAACTTAAACCGAAGCTTGAATTACTGACAGGATCAGAAGGTTTGACAAAAGACAAATTCTCCCGAATCTTTAAAATCTTCGTGCGAAAGAACTTGGCAAAGATGTCCGGCAAGGCCGATGGATCAAAGGGCATGGAAATCGAAGACAGGGCGGAACCCGAACTTCATCTAACAATTGCTTGTTCACAACTTGAGCAATTTCATCAATAACTGCATGTTAAACCACTGTCATAAGCATGAACAAGATCAGTCAGACGGCAGCAAATGTCAGACATGATCGATTGCATCTATGAATTGATTTTCTGTTGAAGGTCACTTATATCTATATTTGCAGGATTTCGAGGAGACCTCGTACTTTTCAGCGGATTGGGTCGTGTAAACGCAACTTTAAAATAAGAAAGACGAATATTACAGCTGGCGTCCCACAAGGGTCAATCCTAGGTCCGTTGTTATTTTTGCTTTTTATCAATGATTTATCATTATGTGCCGATACTTCAACTTTACACATGTATGCAGATGATCAAAATTTACTGGCAAGTGGTAAATCTATTGATGATGTTATTGAAAAAATGAATAATTCAGTTTTGCCAATTTCCAATTGGATAACGGCAAATTCAATGCGCATTAATGTCAACAAAACAAAGTATCTTCTTGTAACGACTTCTCACAAGTTGAATTGTTTAAAAGAGTCAAACAAATCGTTGTCTATCTGTATTAATGAAACTGAAATTTCTCGTAGTAATCACGGAAAAATATTAGGAGTAACTATTGATGAATGCTTGTCATGGAACGACCATATAGAATTTCTTTGTAAGACTCTTAGTAAGAGAATAAGTCTTTTGTTAAGATTACGTCCTTTTATTCCGATGAGCCATCGTCTTGTTTTGTATAATGGATTAATTCAGAGCACAATTGACTATTGTTGTGTTGTATGGGGAAATACCATAGCAATAAATCTTGACAAATTTTTCATATTACAAAAGAGAGCGTTACGTATTCTGTTTGAATTGCCTAATGATTACCCTTCAGTAAGTTTGTTTTCTTCGTTAAATGTCATGTCTGTTAGACAAAGACTTGTAACACGATTGGAACTAATTTGAGATAATTGGATCTTCATAATTTTCAATTTCTCAAAAGTGTTGGGTGCCATATAGCTGAATGATGCAATATAACAAATTACTCATAAAAACAAGTGTGTAACTTAAAAGAAAAGCAGATGAGCTTACATTTGCAGGTTAAAATGACCTTACTTCACCGTCCAATTATCCCAATTTAGTTCCAATCGTGTTTTGTATACTTTATGGCAATGTTAACTTTCGGGTGTATGACTGGCAGAGCTCCACATTATCTGTCGAATTTATTTGTATTTCAGAGTAATGTCCATTAAAAGTGTAAATAAATAAATAAATAAATAAATAAATAAATAAATAAATAAATAAATAAATAAATAAATAAATAAATAAATAAATGGTCGAATGGTTAAAGCCAATCAGATTGATATCGGGTTAGCTACCCTGGTGAAACAAGATCGAGAGTGTGGCCTTTGCAATGTGTTGGACAAATTACGTATTGTCAATCTACGAGAGTCCATTAGATCAACAAAGTTTAGCAGGATTGTCCACATGAATGTTAAAATCACCAACGATAATCAATTTCCCTTGTGAGGAAATCACATTCTCTAGCAGGTTTACAAATTTGTACAGAAAGTCGTCAAAAGTCCTCTTTGGTGGACGGATTATAAAATGATGAGGTTACCGTCTATGACTTCAAACGACTTGAAGGTCATCGTCTTGTCGGGAGTAAACTTCAAATTGGATCTATGAATAATAGCTACACCTCCTTTCTTGTTTGAAGGTGGCGCATGATATAGTGTGTAACCAGTAAGAAATGATGAAAAACGCAACACAATGCAAGGTTCTGCAAGGGCCCATGCATATTTGCGTTTCTATATCAGGTTGTTCAATCCATTGCACACCAGGTTCATGTAAACTGTACATGCATGGCACTCAACCACTGCAGCCGTTCAGATTTGTATTAATAATAATAATAATAATAATTTATTCTTCTAAAGCGTATAACATAGAAATACACCATCTCTATACGCTGTACAGTTAAAATCTGAAAAAATAGTTACACAACACAATAAAATACATACAATGCATTTGTTCACTAGTCTAAAAAAAATACACAAAGGTAAAACAATTTAAAATTTAAAAAACATTTTGTCAGTAAAAAGTCTAAAAAGCTGTTTTAAAAAGGTAAGTTTTGACCTGCGATTTAAAATTATTGAAAATGTTGGTTGATCGAATGGCCTCTGGTAGCTTATTCCACAGCTTAGGAGCACACACTGAGAAAGCTCTATCGCCATAACTCTTAATTGTCTTAATTTTTGGCTGAACTAGTGATACACCAGAATTGCTCCTCATGTTTTCACGTATTGGCATCCTGACACTTATTAGTTCAGTGAGGTAACGCGGCGCTGTATTACAATGAATAATTTTAAATGTCAGACAAAGAATTTGCAATGTTTGTCGTTCAAACCCCACTCAGCATGCAGTTTAAGCTATTTCAAAAATTTATTTTGTTTGGAGGATGTTCAAAATCACAATGTCCTCGTCGGATTTTCGTACTTTGTTTTAGGGAGGAATACAAAAGATCCCGGCCCTGCAACCAACCTTTACCCACTGCAAAGTCGTCCCCCGCACGCATCCGTCCCGACAGCTAACTAACGTCTTGGGTCAATTTCGTTATTTACTTAACTTTTGTAATAAAGTGATGCTACATTATCGGACATGAAGAACTGTACACTTTGCCGAGACGGTTGGACTGATCGCACAGCTTAGTGTAACACTAAGCTTTCTCGATTCCTCCGATGTACATCAATCACAAACCGCCTACGGATTTTACACAGCGGTGTCGTTTTATGTGTGAGGCTGTACTCCTTTACTCTTTAACCGTTTGTCGCATTTTATGTCTTTAATCTCGGAAAAAAATATAAAAAATGTATAAATGCCATTAAATGTCGTAAAAACAACAAGTTGACCTTGTAATGGGGCAGAAGCTACAACTTGATATTTTTTTCAATATTTCTATTCAATGTATCAAATACAGTTTCTTGTTGTCTCTCTACAGCATGCTGAAAAAAAATATTCGGTTTGTCAACAAAGCCCGTTTATCTAAATATTAGAGATAACTGAATAAGAGTTCAGACTGAAAGTTATTTGTAAATAATACAAATGCACGGTACACGCGGGCTTTAAGTTGGCAAGCTGAATACCGGAAAGCTCAACGTGCTGTGGGGAGTAGAACAAGAACGCAGTTTTATAGACTGAACAAAAATATTGTCAAAATACAAAGTTGATACAGTTACTGCCTTCGGGCAGTGTCACTGTCACTGCATACTGGCAGTCACAGTGATAGCTCTGATGTTTGATGTAGTTTAAGAATAGTTTGGGTCATAGGACACTCAATTGGCAGTGCAACATACATGTACACAAGATCAGGCCAGAGAGCAACACATAAGAGACTTAACAGTTACCACGGATTTTTGAATTCTGGCACACGAGAATAATCAAATATTAGAGAAAAAAGAAGGGGTCACCATGGCTTGATCTTATTAAGTTCATGCAGTCTTGCTGCAGGGTCCATGATGCAGTGAATGAAATTTTCACATCTCATCGTACAATAACACAAAAGTACACCTTTGAACAGTAAAGAATCTCATTTAGATTAAAAAATGTGTAACTAAATGGATCTTTTATTTTTTACTAATTTGCCATTATCACACATCGCTAATGAAACTAAAGGCATATAGAGGTAAGCAGCGAACACTTCCCATTTCATTTAAAAATAAAAAGTTAGTAAAGCTTGTGAATGCTGTCTACTTACAATAACACGTGATTCCAACATGGTAATTGTCATTACACTGACAATCATGTCCGTTGTTGTCCCAATCTATGGTACAGTTTTCTAACGATTCTGACATGATAGGACATCTGACGTCACAAACAGAAGACTGCAGATCACTTCTACCAAATTCACTGTTAGACCATTCCCACATCACGGTGAAATAACCTGGGAAGTATACGAGTAGAAAGTTTGATCATAATACCATGTGGGTTTTTTTAATTACCCAAATAAATTGATAAAGTGAAATATTTCCTTAATAGGTAAAGATAGACGACGGTCGACCATCAATGTGTCTTTCGTGTTCTCTACCTGTCATCTTAATGACTTGACCATTGATTTTGATGTTATTCATGTAAATATAACGAGAGATCGATAGCGATGATATTGATTATTCCTGTGCCATGTTAAGATTTTAAAGCGAAAGTACACATCACAAAAGTTCGACAGTGGATTATAACAAAAGTGGACCACGTTTTGTTTTACTTCTGTTGTTCAGGTCGTTCATGGCCACTCTACACTTTCATGTGTGGTGTTTTCTTCGCTATCGTCAGCTTGTTAATATGTAAGATAAATCATAATTTGGTTTTGCCGATAATTTATGTTTTACAAAACGAAACTATAATGACGAAGCAGGTTAAATTTGGAGGGATGAAAAATTACGAACACGAAGAGAAAGGATCTAGAGGCAAGCAGATGGTATCATATCACTGCAATACCATTAGTCACAGAAGAGAGAAAATATTAAAGAAGGATATAAATGTATTTATAGTTAATTAATTTATGTATTGATTTATATATCTTGATGTATAAATATAATTTACCCAATTGTTTACACACAGCCCTTGCTACTGTCAGATTCCATCCTGCACCAGTTCCACACATATATCTCCATGAGTTCTCTCCATCTCGTCTGACTTCAACTTTTCCTTCAAATTGCGTCCGACCACCAGTCAAATGGATTTCAACTGTGAGGATATTAAAATTGTTTGTAGAGTTTTATCTCAGACATTACAAATACAAATCTGATGTCAGGATGGCAAAGTAAAGGGTTAATTAGCCTTTAATCATAAAATTAGTCCCAGGTGATAACAGCAAATGGCTAAGGAAACGTTTAACATTCTAAAAATCAGTCATTGTGAAATATACCGTGCATATTGTCTAATTGCAATGTCAGATGTCACATACGGCATAGGGATAAATCACGTAATTCATAAATTTCGAATGGCGGTTCTGATGCTGTAATTTTCAAAATTTGCAGTGACTTTGCAACAAGGAACAAGCCTCAACATAAAGAAGCAAATCGGAGACGAAAATGTAACATAAATGTAAGTTCGGTATCCACAACCCACGAAGGCAAACAGAAGCATATTTAAAATAAGTCTATTTTCCTGCTGCATTTCTACAGCTGGCTGCGCGTTCACGAAAATAGGGCCAGGTATGGGCTATTATATGCATTCATTTGTCGATAGTATCGAGCATGGTGATTGAATGAAGTTAGATTTCGTTTGCCAAACAAAAAATGCTGTGACGAAACTGCCATGAAAAACGCTCGTCATCGTGCTCTGCTTAGTATAAGCCAAATCGACTTCAGAGTCTTAAAGCATTATTGCAAGGGGACTCTATTGGACTACTACCAACTGTCTGGGGAAAATCGCTCATTTGTCAGTCCCTGCCTTACATGTGAATACTATTAGAGAATAGCACCGGTGAAGCCTTGCTTCTACGTGTGATGTTTTGTTGTCAAATTTCAAGGCTTGTCATTATATACATGTGCTGTTTCATCCTGAACACAATCGTTAGCTAGACATATTCCGTACTGTGAAAGGAAATACTGCGATTGAATTCAGCATTGGAAATAAACATTAGTCATGCAGTTCCACAACAACTGTTTCCATTCAGATGGTCCTTGTGACCGACCATTTCGTTTGACTTCTATTCTAAAAAAAACCAGATAAATGTTTCAAAATAGAAATGCTTTTCCAAACACAGGATATTTTCCTATATACGTATCGCTGAAAGCCGTCGATTGTAACAAACGTTTGACCCGACCAAATCAGAGATCATGAACTAACCAGTGCAACGTTCTTTTTAAACAGCAATATACATTCAATTGGGATATTACGCGGCTGCCATCATTTTATCCCGGCTTAAAATCATTCTGGCAAGCAGAAATGCAGGCTTCTGTCAATGTGGTATGGGTAGTGAGTGGTTTGAAGTTATTACTTGCTACAGAAAATTATAAAATGGGTGCAAATCTGTCTATGATCGTTTTTTTATCTACATTTATTTTTTAGAGAGCGTAATATATTTTTAAAAATGTCAAAACGCTTTGCAAAACATAAAAAATGAAAAATAAAAGATTTAATAAAATATTTCTGTAAATAATAATTATGCCACTCGACCGCTGGTGTATGCATGGGTGAAAACTGAATAACATTATGGTACACTCATATTTGCGGTACGCTTTCGTGTGCCAAAAATGCAGATTGTATATCGTGAGCTATGCCATAAATGCAAAACAATCTAAAATAAGTCTGTTTCGCTTGTTCTTCATGAAACGAAACCCTCGTCACACGTCTCTCATCCTTTTCTAGTTTGCAGCGTACAGGCTTTCGAAGCGAATATGCGAATACGATTCATGCGGTGTATGATAATCCTAAAAAGATCTATTACATGGTTCATATATATTTGCAATATATTAATCTCAAACGAATTTTGTCGCCGTGAAATTTATACGTTGTAGGCACTTTTGGATCTGTAGACATCAAATTTATATTTACATTTTAAATTTAAAGATCTCTTATCTGCCCAGTTTCGGAAACAGCTCGTAAACAGTGACAGTTGCTATGACTTCTGGTAATTATCATCATTTTCGTTCAACGCGATACAACAGCGCCCTCTGCTGGCAATTTCAAAAGAAGCCGTGTAATAAAGAACAGAGGAATACGGAAGTTATTGTCTTATGCACTTTCAACATTTTCCTTTCTTTCTTTATAAGAACTTTGGTCACCATGGCATAAACGTTTGCTTAACACGACGATCTTGTTCGACATTATGTCAAACAGTAAAATTGATGACCCCCATGTGTAGTAACTTGAATTGATATATTACACACAAATATCACAACGTAAATGCTTGATGTGTCGTCGGATATGGCCAGGTAATTTCCCTAAGTTTACTTCCTGGTATTGGTAGGGAAAAAACCCTGCGATTTTTTCTTCTATTTAGCTGTTTATGCGTAAAGGTGCAAGTTTTCAACCCTAAACAGTAAGCCTGCTTACCTTGTTTGGTTTGTGATATCAACTGAAGACTCAAGCAGACCAAAAGTAACACGTTAGTGACGGAAAGCCGATCCATTTCTATCAGATTCTACCGGGAACCAACCATTTTGTCTGAACGCACACACATTCTCTTTCACGCTTGCAGGCGCACAGTAAGTGAGGCTACCCACAATTCTCCTTGATCTGTACACACGGAGATCACGCACTGAACGGAAGCAAATTTCTTCTGTACACAGAACAACTCGGTCCATATTTCAAAATTCTGGCAACATAGTTCTGACATTCATAATTTTCTGATTTCTCACTGTGAATAATGAGAAGATCAACCCCTTTTCCGCGGAGGAGATAGCAATTTTGTAATTTTGTCGACATAGATTTTTGACAGCCATACACAATATTTTAAAGGAAACTAAGATAAGTTGCATCCGTGTGGGCAAAATAAAGGGTATTTGATTTTTGTTAATGTTCGTAACAAAGGAAATTTGCATGTCTGACAGGTGGTATGATGAGACCATCTTAGTTGCTGATAACTTTATCTTGACAAGTGTGCAATTTTAGCACCTCCAAACATCGACTTGTCATTCAATTTACTCTTGAATTTTAAACATAATCAATAATTTTTGAACATAGTTTTAACAAATAATCCTGAACTTAAATTGTAAGTTAAAAATTATTAAGAAACTGATAAAATTGAAAAAGCCTTTATCAAAACATGTCTGAGTGAACAAATCAAGGGAAATTATGGGTAGCCTCACTTACTGTGTATTGGAAACAAACACGGCAATGCAACGATTCCAAATTCATTCGATAATCGTTATAGGTGAAAAGGTTATGAAGGTCTTTATATACTTTGACCACACGGCACCTTGCATGTGATGTGGTCAAGCAAAGCGATGATCACCAACGAAAAGCTGTGTCGTCTTGCTTCAATGGGAGAACTGGCAAATTTGCCCTCTGGCGGCTGCACTATTTTCGAATAAAAACTTTTTGTGCGGTAAGCAGTGTTCAGTGTTCTTGGCAGGACGTCAGCGGAACTGAGGAAAGACTTGCAATATTGAACAAAAAATATGATGTTTGGAAGGACGGTTGACACAACTTATTTTGAAAATGATGTACCGGTAGATTTACCTTCATCAGCATTGTATGCCATGTCACATGCAATTAACCCATTATTGAACCAGCCTATCTCAAATGAGTATACCTACCCTCAAACAATGACGGTACATTACTGAAGCAATCAAGTAGAACGTCGAAGAAAATTGGTAAACGCAATATTTCATGGTACACCCAAGCACGTTATCTGTTTAAAATTGACATCGTATGCCAACTGTTCAATATAGTTCAGTTTCGATTATGCTTAAAATACAATGATAAAATTAACAATTATGTTACTTCCTGAAAATTATCGTATTTCATGAAAGTAGGAGTTGATAATATGTGACATTCTTTATTTCCTCTTTGGATATAAGTAGGATGTATTTGATAATGTTGGTACAATAAACATATAGTTTCGTTTTGAAAACTGAGTCAGTAAGTCCTAAAATATGATATTATAGCGTAGAAACGGTAATGATGGTAAGGGACTTGTGATCTGGGTCGAAAGCGAAGTGATTTTTTAACTGCTTTGAGGTGAGAGTAGAAATATATGATTTTCTTTTCATTCAGAATCTTGCCATCTCTTTTGCTTTCACGTAAACTGACAGGAGCAGCAGGAAGACAGAGGCCAGGAGGAAGACCAGCAGACGCTATTCAACAGGTACTTTATGGGACGTAGACATTTTAACGATAGTTTGGCGAAATCATATGGTGGGGAAGAGAACGGTGCCGAGGGCAGGGAAGAGGAAAATGCAGCATTAAGTTTATATCGGGGACCAGGAAGAAGGGGGTTGATGAGAGAGAGGAAAATTGTAACAGGAGGGCAAATGGGAAGGCATGCATTCATTTTTCATCCATTTCGTCTCGATTCATGTTAGGTTACAATATCTCGAATTCGGCTGGTCACCTACAACTGGTGCATATATTTTATTTACATAAACGCACCACGAGTCATGACTACGAACACTTCGAACTCCGTATGATTGCGCTTGTAATTTGTTAAACCAGTCTCAGAGAATTTGGTTGCACAAACTATTATGTATTTAGATGTACAGAATGTCACTGTTTCATCCACAACTGCGTTTAAAAATTCGACTGATAAAAAGAGACTATACGTTGAATCTGAAAAAAAAAGAATAGTACTGTTGATGGCTGCAATTGTTTTCATCTTGGCAATTGCTGCAAAATATTTAGGGCCGCTTTCCTGCCTAACTTTCAGTAATCGGATTTTTATAGACCATGGAAATGGTAATGAAATTTTAGTGTCAAAACAAATTCGTACACTTACTGTACAGCTATTTTATCAATGCCATATCTTAAATATATTACAAAAAGCTTTGTTTAAGACGATGCAACCGTAAATTTGATTTCTTTCTAAAAAATTGAACATCAAACACATGATAATGCTATGCAACTGACATACGTAGCAATTGTCACGCAGTGTAAGAATACCCAAATCAACCTTCGACAGAAATCAATGTTTAACCCTATTGACGTCAAGAGGGGCCGTTCTGAATTGTTGACCCTTTCTGTCGCACTAAAGTATTGTGATCAACATCAATTTTATCAGAATGATAAAACTATCAAAATTTGACAACTTCGAAAACACTAGAAGTTTATTAACCGAGCTTTAGAATACAGTGAAATAGTTATTATTGATCATTAAGCGGCTCATTAATTTGTCTGGTTTACATTACCTATAATAAACAAATAAATTTAAATATGAATAAATAGATACTCCACGAAAACTGACACCACTCTCTGTCTCTGTCTCTCTCTCTGTCTCTGTCTCTGTCTGTCTGTCTGTCTGTCTGTCTGTCTGTCTGTCTGTCTCTGTCTGTCTCATGTCTCTCTGTCCCTCTGTCTCTGTGTTGTTTTAAATTCCTTCGAGTATGGATAGTATGTTTCTGCTTGGAATAAATTTTATCTGTCACGCTCTAAGGTAAGACGTGTCGGTTTGAATAGATTAACTTTGTTCCAGTTATTATTATTCATATATGCAACGTTATGAAGGACTGATTACTTAAGTGATATTTTGAATTATTTAACCAATAAACCTGTTTTTCATGCTTGGTATATCTTAGACGGGTGTTTTTGTTAGTAAAACTGTTCGAGTTCATATTTACAATCCCACGAAATGACATTTTTGTTTGCTTTGCTTCGTGTTAGAAGTTGTGAATCATATTTTTTCAGTTTCTCACTAACACTCAGTAAGGTCCATGCTACCATTTAACGTCTTCTCAACGTCGACTGATCGATATGACATGCATCGAGTATGATAGTTGATCGAGTGTCTTGAATTTAAAAATGCAATGCACTGATAGTCTCTGCGAAGGGGAAACTATAGGTATTTTATATTATTATAGTTATTATGTTTTATATGATAATTTTAAAAGGCTGGCAAAATTGTCGAATTTTTATACGCCGTTTGACCATAAGTGAGCAAATAATGTCATTTCTGAGCGCCGACTCACCTGTCGCTTGGTTTTCGTCAAAAAAAGCCATTAAACTCAGGGTAATTCTGTGACAAAACTGTCTTACCGACGACAGACATATTTTGCTCTTGCCGAGAGCTCGCACTCACGCCAAGCATGCTATATAGCGAATATACCACGGTTCTTTTCACGTCTCGACCAATCAGATCACTGTATTTGCACAATCAATATACTGGTATGATATAATTATTTGTATCGCGAGTAATACTGTCTGGAAGTATTACTTCTTGTAATTTTTCTTTGATTTGTCCACCGTTGCGTACAAGTCACCGATGTCCTCATTGACGTTTTCCGTTTTGGTCGTTGCGTTTTCCGATTCGGTACTTTCATTGACGTTATCACTCGCTACAGATAATGATCGCCCGGCCACTTTCTTGGACTTATCAACTGTTGCATATAAATCGTCAATATTTTCAGTATTTGCCATTTTAGAATCGTCGGCCGATGCAATACTGGTGTTAACAGTGCTTTCTTTGCGCATGTCAACTGTTTCATACAGATCGTACTGGTCCCCTGATCTACCGGAATGTTGATCATTGTTGATGGTCGCGTTAGTCGGAGCAGACTGCTGTCCCTCGTCAAAGTTAGGTGGTCCAAGCATGTCGTACGCTGATGAAAAATAATCCTGCGTGGATGTTCCATCTTGCGCAGAGTCGACTCGCAAGTCTCCGCCACCGGAAAGATCAGCTGAAACATTCTGTACATCTTCAGGTGTAAAAATTTCAAGTTTATGATCAGTGTTAGTGTTTGGCTCCCCCGGGTCTTCTTCTCCAGCGAAGTTTGAAATATCAAAGGTTCCCTGTTCTGTCCACACGTAAGCATTGCTAGAGATTGGGGAACCTTGAACATGAAGTGCTGCAAGATTGCTTGGATTCACAGTTCGCTCATTTTCCCTGCGTAGCAAAACGTAAGGAACGACACAATAGCATTTTATTACCAAAAAAGTACCAACTATGGTTTTAATCTTTTATACATGCGCGTATATATCAAGGTCGTTTTCCTTTGGGCATTTTCTAGCATACAGTCTGACTATTTCGAATTGGGAAATCAGTTGAATCAATCAATAAAATCAATAGACAAGATAGATGATAAAATGCAAACCAACAAAACGTAGCTGAGCCATGGTCCCGAACCATGGCTGAAGCATACTGTAAAATATATTATGACACCTCTTTTATTATCTCATTCAGCTTGTTTCAAATCGGAGATAGCCTTGACCCTTCTAACCTGTCATTCTAAAACCACAGCGTACAAATAAGATCAAAGCTTTGAAAGTGAGATGTTGTCTGGAGGTGTGGAATGTTAACCAAAATCTTTTCTATATATTACTTAACGAAAACAACAAAATGCACGACTAATATGTTCAAGGTCGGTGGCGTGTTTACAATAGGATCAAGGCAGGTTAAAGGAGACGGATTATGTTTTATTTGTCCAATTTAATCGTATGAAACTCAAATTTGATATTAAAACAGTCACCACTCACCTGTTGGGCGATTTTCTTTGGCGAATACCCAGAATGAGTACTAAAAATGAGAAGATAGTAACGATAGCAATGCCGACACCCATCCCTATGTATAGGTACATGTCTGGAAATAGAGAACGCAATTGTATGTGATATCATCGATACGGTTATTAAGATTAATTATGTGAAGTAAAAGTCTGCAATTGGCATTTAATCAGAAATTAGTCAAGTCTAGCTCCAGGTACGCCTTCCTTAAGCTAGAAATTCGTCAAGTTACATTGCTCGTGACTTCTAACACAATACAGCGAAACGTCATGCCAGGGAGTATGTGACCATTGAATTAAAAAGGAATATGCATTGTACGGTTGGTTGAGCTGTCTATAGAGAGAGAGATGACAAAGGAAAGGAAAACTTGCGCTCAGCTATTACAAGCTAGTCTTACCTGGTCCCTTTTTGAAGGATGTTCCTTTTGACACTGAAAGATAAACATTTTACACAGATTCTGTAATTCGGGTCAAATGACAAAATGGCCAACATACGGTTCTTGCGAATTGTTCAATGCTGATGTTTTACGATTGGGTGGGGGTGGGGGTGGGGGCTTTCTGCTAAAATTCAATTTCAAGATATTCTTGAAATTACGGAACACTGAAACCAACTATACAACAAACAAACTAGTAATAATAAATAATAATAATGATAACAGTAATAATAAATAAATAAATAAATAATAAAATTTAAGTAATGGATGCATAGTTTTCCGATGTAAAACGTTTTATTACCATTAAACTTACTGATACAGGTTACTCCCATGGGGCGTCCCCGTTCACACTTGCAGTCTGTTCCGTTTTCTTTCCAAGATATGTCACAGTGTTCTATCAACTCAGCCTCATCGTTACATTGGATATCACAAACAGCCAGGGAAGACTGCAACTCACTGCTAACGTTACCTGTCACTGTCCATGGGTAATTTTTGTCCACTGTCACATAGCCTACAAGGTCAACAAATCAAATCATTTGGCTATAATCACAGAAGTTCGGGTACCACATTTAGCGATATTTTTCCGACATATAGAAACTGTAGACAAATCGAAGGTATCTTAAAGAATGCTGTAAGATATAAGGGTATGACATGCAGTGGTGCCTTTACTGATGCAATCTATATGATTTATAAAAGCTCCGCATTGTACATGTCTCCAGGAAATTGAAAGTTGCTTTTCGCTGTCGGAAAGAACAGTAAAAGTGCACACATTAAGTTATGGTGTATCTCCATCCAATGAAATAAAATGATGCCAACCAACATAGATTTGCATGCATGTACACAGATCCGTACACACATAAGTACGTAAGTACCCACGTACGTACATACGTATACGTACTTATGTACGTACGTACGTACGTACGTACGTACGTACATACATACATACATACATACATACATACATACATACATACATACATACATACATACATACATACATACATA
>LD343232.1:68186-78459 GCA_001465055.1 Ptychodera flava
AATATGAGAGGAATTTTTAAAACGGTAAAACCCACTTTCCTGAAGCTCGAAACACTCCCGTTTTCGCCAGCACATCAATTCCGATCAGCACCACACGACAACAACAATACAAGCTTTGTCGAACATA
This sequence comes from Ptychodera flava, assembly GCA_001465055.1. NCBI lineage: Eukaryota > Metazoa > Hemichordata > Enteropneusta > Ptychoderidae > Ptychodera > Ptychodera flava. Next base: position 68,314 of record LD343232.1, read on the forward strand.
CTTTCGCTTAACAAATGGTGAAAATCCGAAAATTACCGAAGGGTGCATGGTCGGCACTCTTCGGAAAAGAGAGCCAAGAGCTTCGTGAGGCGAGGCAAACATGGATTGCTTACGTAACCGCTTCACGCCTTAAACAATAGCTGTTGCCACTCTGTCTATGATGTTACTCTGTGCGTAAACACACGTAGTTAGTATACAAGGGCAAACTCAGACACGTGATGCGATGAGTTGATGCATCTCAGCTAAGTCGCTTATCGGTATACTGAGATCAAGGCGAACAGAAAGGTTTTGAAAAACTCCTTCGAGCAACTCAGTGGTGTACAGTTTTTGTTTATTGTTGCCTGGATGGCGGGACAAAATAATTTACTCGATGCTGTAGACAGTTGAAAGACAAATACGTCAATACAAACGTTTAATCAAGACTACCTTGGGTATTATATCCCTCTTCCTCTATATATAGATAGAACACAGATTACCACTGAAATTCAACACATTTTTTTCATTCGGCTACCTAAGCATCGTGATTTAGCCACTCAAGTGAAAATTAAGCATTTATAGTTATACATAGTGTATCAACATGAATAAAATTACTCATGAAAGAGGATGTTACTCCCTTTTCACCACACCAAGTGGGACAGAGTGCATTCAAACGTCCCAGAATGACTCAGATTTATATTTCAAGAGCGTAAACCGTCCACTTCTCGTCAGAGTTTGAGGTCATGACCCAAAAAATGAACAATACATGTGGTATATAGTCCAGCTCGGTGTTATGTCAAGCAGCAATTCACTTTCAATCTGGACAGGGACTTACTTCGATTCTAGTCACGCGCACAGTTTACCGCATGAGGAAATAAAACTGGATTTGGCCTCGGGTAGAGTTTTGAAAATCATTATCCTCGTTCATAACAAAATCAGAAAGTTTTACAGAGATTATTTACCGACATGTTGGGATTTGTACGTAGATTTGTACTGGTCAGTAAACACCCTTCACGTATACATAGGCTCGTAATTTGACAGCCTCCCCCCCCGGGGGCACAGATGCAAGTCAGACGCAATTTGCCCTGTCCTGCTGACAAAGCAGTGATTAATCACTTGCTTCATGTCACGGTGTAATTACCGCGCCTTGCTCTGTGCGGCTTGAATAGCTTTAGACATTTACGGGACACAACACATAACATTGAAATGATCTTTGTTTCCATTCCACATTGTGTACGGACTATGGATAACACAATTATCAAATAAGGGGAAGAGATCTGCCAGGAATATGGCGTTTTCATTTGCAAGAGGAGTTCCTACAGGGCAATGGTCTCACGTTTACGTCACGACATGGGGGGGGGGAGGGCTACACACATTTCGTGACGTAAACGTGAGACCATTGCCTTCAAAGGGTTTGAAGCTCCTTCCAAAGGAAAATCTAATTTTTGACTTTGATTGACTAGATGTCGGCATAGTTTTGCTGTGAACTAAATTGTGTTTTGAGTTGAAATTGATATGCATGATGGCACTATGGTAACAAATGTCTGACTCGTGGTGACCTTAGCAACTTTAAAATACTTTTATTGTGCAGCTGCGCAAACAACAACACAAAGGATATTTGACCATAACTTCTTCATTAGTGTTTGAACACAGTGTGGACGTGACAGTGGTTTGACTATACTGAGCGGTAAGTTATTATAGTCGCGTTCATTTCTCGGAGAAGAGATTTGTATATACCTACTACAGCACGGCCAATGAAAATATTTGGCTGAAAGAATGATGTTTATACAATTCTGGTATTCACATATTCTATTGAGGCGCACTTCAACAACCTTATTTTCCTCAAAATAAGATATAATAGACTAGGAAAACGATATCATCAATCTTTATTTTATTTTAAGTCTTCATTCTTTAAGCATATCCTCCACGGTGTGATTTGAAATGTTTTCTTGTTAAATATATTGTTTTTCTGCGTCACAACGACATATAAATATTGTTTTCTTTGCGAAAAAAGCACTTTGACACACAAAATTGAGAGCAGAGAGAAAATTGAGGTACGCGTCACTCACATTCTTTAACGGCTAAGAGAATGGAAGAATGAATTACATTACTATTTCATCCAATGGCTGTGACGTTAAAAATAAATTAAATAAATAAAATAAATTTTTCAAATTATTGTATTGCATTTATTGACTTTTATTTTGAATAAAATCTAAAATAGTATAAATGACATAAAATTTTCATAGACCTTGTAACAGGAACAAAGCTGTGACTTTTGATATTTTTTACAATATATTATTGTATGCAAAGTATGTTTCTTGCTATCATCGTACAGCATGTTGACATACGCAATATTACAATTGTCAAAAAGCCTGTATATGTATATATATATATATATATATATATATATATATATATATATATATATATATATATATATATATATATATATACACCATTCTTGAAGGTTGAACTAGAGACTAGATTGAAATTCATCATCAACGACACAAATGCATAGCATACAGTGCCACATAGACTGTGCTGGCAAGTTGAATACTGAGCAGTTAATCATGCTGTAAAAAGTTGAACAAGAAGAAGTTGATGCTTAACAAAAATACTGCCAAATGTAGTTAATACAACGTGACTGTATATGCCAATGGGATGACAAAGAGTGTCAATAACAATCAAAAGGTGACAGAATAATTACTTTACATTATCTAAGTATAGAAATTGGCGTTCTATCTGGACATAAAGAGAAGCGATTTTCTGTTTAAACTGATTAAACGGCACTTATAGTTCACTGCAACCACAACCACTACCATCAGCAACATCAACAGCGCCACCATTGCTATAATATTTCACGTTTTTTATCAAACTTAATATTTCATTACGTCACTGCTTACGAGTATATCATCCTTGATATAAGTATATGAAGAAATGTAAATGAAATTTGTTGAATATTACCACATCGGAGGTCACAATCAACATGAAAGGTATTTGGAAATAAAACCATGTCTGACATTGTAATCTTTCTTCATATTTTACAAGAAACTCGGCATACACAAAGTATTTTCACGGGGCCCTAGTTTTTTAATTGTCGTTTCATGTGTTAAAGTCTGTTTCTCCACGATTGCGATTAACACTCGAACTATTTTTCTATAAAAAAATATTTTTCCGTTACCCGATTGCAGGGGACTCAGGATTTGAATTTACTGCTAGTTTTTGACGGTATGGCTATTAGGTAAATATTTTAAAATTTAAAGTACAGCCGGTGAACCCTGAAAAATATCTGGTATTCATAAAGGGCCTATAAAATGCTTAGCCCTTTGGCACAAGAATTAGAGCACATTTGTCTGTAAAGCACATACTGTAAAATTACGAATGTTTTTACACAATGCTATATGACAAGCGGGATGATTTTATTTTTCAAATTATCAACTATTCATACCATGTCTAGCAATCTTCAACCTGTGCCAGTTTATGGTGCATCATGTTTCACAATTCCTAATGCGTTCACGGGACAACATACTTCATCTGCATTAAGACTAGAGTGACAAGGCTTCTCAGAAAATAGACTCGTATTAACCATTGTTTAAAAAAAGTTCTATAGCAGATAAGGAGACTAAATTTCAAAATATATAATACATATGTTACACAAAGTGACAGCATTTCTAACTTTGACCATAGACCCTGGATCGAGAGGTTCTATGCTTTGACTGTAAAAACTGACTCAGCAACTTTCGGTGGATTTATATTGAGTTTGTCTGTTTTTGGCCATTCTTGATAGGTGTAGCATGTTAGCAGGGTACGCTTTCCAATTCAGGACACCTGGTGGCACCCTTAATAGTTAAAGTTGTGGTCCAAGATATTCCTCTCCTACATTCTGACTATAGAACCTGATGATTTATAAACTGTATCATTTGGATTTTTGGATTTGTTTTGATTTAGTATTATCAACAAACTCGAATGATTTAAAAGTGTCTTCTTATATAATTTAAAGTAAAGTAATGCAGATGTCAGAATGCTATAAATCGAGTATGATATTATGACTCAGCTCTATTGTGATGTTAACAATATATGATAAAATCTGGAGGTAAAAAATTAACTAAAATTTGCCAGCCTTACTAGGTAATTGCAAAGCTGACGTCGCTGAAGGTGTGCGCTTGTAAGTTTGGTTGTTGGAACAACTAAAATTTCTCCAAGGTGCGCGTCACCTTCTCTTGAACATTCTTTTTAACCTCGTTCGCAATGGTGACAACAGTGGAGGCGTCGCTGGGCGCGTTCGTTCGTGAGTATGTATAGAGAAAAATGGAACGTTTCAGCGATGGAAAATTTGTAGGGTTCAAGGCTACGATCGTTTGTTACTGCGAACACAGTATTCTCCGCTTAGTGATGGATAGATCTTACGGTATGCATACCATGTTTGTCTCCAAGTCTCAAATGTAGTACTTTATCTCACGTTCAAAATGTTAGGGTTATTGTCTCTGACAATAATACTGTACCATTTGACGTGGGGAAGAATACGCGTGAAGAGGAGGAAGCGGCATTCATTTCGAGAGCCTCCAAGTGAAAATAAGAGTCGGTGAGTATCAACGCAAAGAAACATGACAACTGCATGAACGTGAAAGTCTCAAAACTTTTAAGTGCCCGAGAAATTTCTAAAATTTGATTTAAGCTATCAATTGATTTAAAAGTGATTACAAATTTTAACTTAAAGTTTCTTACTTAAGTGTTAGACAGAGAGTTCGGGAAGAGCGCGAACTACACCATGGGTCAGGAGAGAATAACCCTTCACAAGCCGGCGTCGATGAATCTCAGGTAAGATGAAGGAAATTAAAGTAAATTACTTGCTTCGAAACATGTCTTGTTTTCGTTCATGGCTTTTGAAGGAAGAAACTTAGGAATCAGAAATAAATGAATTTCACTGAAAGTAGTTATAAAGATTATAAGTAGCCAACATTTCGGAGGATTTAGGAAATATTGGATGTTTTACTGTCATTTTGGAAACGGCGGCAAAATCATCAGTGCTTTATCATTATTTTCAGGCTTTGCGCTTTAACGTGTCCCATCGCTTCTTCAACGGAACACTTTCAACGATATTTTTGATTCAATGTTGTTGTAAATTTGGTAGATTTTCGATCGGATTCGAACCCACAACGTACGGCACATAGTTACCTAGCGAAGACATCGCAGTCAAAACCGCTAACACACAAATTACTATGTAATGTTATAGTTTTGTAAAACTACGACCTGTCCTTGTTTTGAGTTTTGCCTGCATCTTATCTATTTCTTCATTTTTCACTGTGTTCAAAATTTTCACTGTTTTATCGCTGCGTTATTGAAACGCTAGACACATCGCTGTTGCAACGTATCTGTGATAGTTATATTTCTATCGCGCACGGTCTGATAACAAAAGTTACTGTACGGTGAACCTTCATAGGTTACAGACGCAAGTGTATAAGAATACCAGACTGTGTTTTGCCGTGTTGTTTCTGCCAAAACATTTAAATGTGTACACCTATACCATTAATGAATTCATAAAATGACGATTTTATCGCTTCAGATCAAGGCCCCGAAAGACAAATATCTGAAATGGTAATCTGATCTGTTTCATGATCTCAGCGTGTTTTGCCAATTTTTTTTGTACAGCTATGCATATTATTGTCATACACATATTTTATCATTTTCAGAGGAATGGCGATGGTGTGCAGGTTCTACCGGCCCAGGTTGAAGTTCAACCTTGCCCGAGTCCTTCTTCATCGTCGACGACTGATCGTGGTGGTACTGCGTCACCTAGCCCGACTCTTGATTCCATAGAAACGACAGACCCTCCCTTGACTTTGAAAGATAATACTGTTCACCAAGATTCAAAGGTGAGGAAGAGAAATGCGAATGTGCGTAGTACAGAATCAAATTCATCTTGACAAACAAGCAACATCAGAAGAAAACGCATACAATCCTTGTAAAGATTTGACAAAACTCACAGATACACGAAATATTAATTAATTGTCGTAATGATGAGATATTGGGTTACCAATACACAATACATCACAATAATCTAGATCTGTAATACTAGCTCTCCGTAGGACCGATATATATCAATAATAAATGCGAACAAATGCAATTGTATTCAAATTTATGTTAAACGGCCATTCAGGTTATTTTCGGGGTTTATTTTCAAACAAGTCGTTCCTCGAAAATGAATGACTTCAATTTTTGTTCTAACTTTCCTCATTGACAATAAAACTTTTAACTATCAACCAAATCAAGAATAAAAATTTGGGGTCACCGACAAATTATCCAGCATTCCTGTATAATTCTTTTGGGCAAAGTAAAATTTTCGATTTTCAAAAATCTAAGACCAAAACAATGTTCGAACAGGATTGAACACACCGAATTTCTTACTCAAGAGCTTCAAACTGAGCCCCAAAAGAGATAGATCAGAATTAAATGAAAATATTTGAAATTCTAAACATCTGTTTCCGAGGCGCATTATACCCTAAAGTTGTATGCGCCTCGAAAGTGAAAGACTTTAACTTTTGCTCAAATTTTAAAGGAAACTTTCAACTATACTGTTTCAAAATCAAGAACAAAAATAGGGGGTTACGTTGCAAATTTTGGTACAAGAAAAACAAATTACCAACGATTTAACGATATTTGAAGTCCAAAATGGCCGCCGTCCCTGTGTTAACTCTATGGAGAAAAATAAAAAAATCGATTTACAAAAACTAAAACGGTGAAAGATTTTTCTATCACAAAGAACTTAAAATGAGTCCCAATAAGTAGTAGATCAGAAATGAATAGTAAAAGTTTGAAAGTTCGAATATTTGTCCCCATGGCGCATTCTACCCTGACTACACAAAAGTTTCAAGGAAGAGAAACGGACTATACTCAATGTCAACAATAACTAAAGCGAAAGCTAGGAATTATTGACTGTCGCTGTATGTTTCGTTTTCTTTTTTCCTTTTTTTTTTGCAAATTAGTTGAACTCTACCTTCCCCCTCACATATTACTCAATATACTTGGTCTGTGTTCCTACAGGACATCTTTTTCACAATCTAACGATATGACTTGTTTTAGATGAGCGATATAGTTTGTTATATGTGATAAGACTATTACAGAGGGGTTTCTGTCTTTTATTTAGGCTGCGTTTACAAAAATGGTTGGGGGGGGGGGGCGCTTGAGTAATTGCGATTGAAATCTAATTTTTTCAGATTCCCCCTCAATACCCTCAAAAATTTTCAAGTCTCACACCGTCTATATGATCAAAAATCAAATTATCATATAGCCGCATATTTATTAGGAATGCACACAGAGTAAAACTAAACATGTATTGAGTAGTTCTGCTCGCAGATGTTCAAAACTACCTCTTATCAGCAGGTTGTAGCGCCATTATTTCTATGGCAAGTTCTTTAATTGATTCACTTTTAAATGAATCTGTGGACTTTGTGGATTTATCAGTCTAGGCCTACTTGAGTTTATTCTACTGTGGCCAGATCAATGGCGGTCATAGTAATGACAATCGTGAGAGAGTGTGTTGTCAATTCCTGGCTACATTTTGCCAAACTGTGAAAAACTGACCACAGTGACCAACCGAAAAAATATGGTTTTTTTTTCAAAAGTACAAGACATAGACGACTTCGATGCTGCTTGTTTTACAAAATTTAATGTAATGTTTGTAAATGTTATACAAAACTGACAATGAATGCTGGAAAGTTAAAATATTCCTTCAAATAAACACTTTTATCTCAGAAATTTTCGGTGTAATTATGGCAAATTTGGTTAAAAATAAATTATTCCATTTTTGCAAACATGTTTATATTTAGAGTCTTTACTGTTCAAAATTTTACTTTTGTGTTATGCTTAGATGTGAATATTTCATTCCCTCCATGAACTTGAAATGAATAGTTTTATTTATTGATTTTAAGTGATTTTCAAGAAAACCTGAGACTTTTCACCGTACATTTTAGAAAATCTAGCACGATGACCTAATCTTTTTTCTCTTATATTTGATTATTCTCATGTGCTAGAATTCCGTAATGGTAAATACGTATGTTTGGTACAAATTAGAGCTGTTTTAAACTGTTAGCATCGTTCACAACGGATTGTGGATGTGTTCCATCAACTATACCGGCGTCTGGCCTAATTTCAAATTGACGTCAAAAGTTGAAATATGTAGCCCACAATGACAAACACAGTGTGGAAAACTGTCATAGATACATCTTATTATTTTCAGAAGAATTCTAATGACGACTCTCAGGTGTGTTCAGTGCAAAGTGTTCTACACCCTTGTCCAGCAACGTCTTCGTCAGTGACGACTGGTTGTTGTGGCTCTGCGTCACCTGCTCTGGTTAATGACAGTACGGAAAAGATTGACTCTACCTTGGTTCCGAAAGTTGATTTGGTTCGACAAGATTCCAAGGTGAGCACAGAATCAACCCTCGTTGAAAAAAGCCAGTAATCTTAGTAGATAGTGACAAGGATGGAATGAATGATATCAGGTTCTCAGAGTTTCATGGTGTCTTCTTTACCGCCAGTACTCATTATTATTATTATTATTATTATTATTATTATTATTATTATTATTATTATTATTAGTTAGCAATTATCTTTGATATGAGAACATCGTTTCATTCACCGTGAAACCGAAACATGATTACATGTATAGTCAGTTTTCATAGCAAGGCTTTTACTCGCACAGATCAACTTTATCAATTCCACGGGTTGGTCATATTTCAGATAAATAAATGATAAACAATTTTTTTCTCTTTTATTTTGCCATTGAATGTAGAATTTGTGTGTATAAATATAATGGGATATACTCTGGTAGGTTGGTTTTTGGCACTGTACTCAAATGAAGTTTATTTCCTCCCTACTATATGAGATTTGTTTACCCACAAACAAACGCAAGGTGTAGTAAACAGAAAGTATCGAGTAAAGAATTATTACAATTATTATTATTATTAAAAGTGTCATCAATACATCGTATAATTTTCAGGAAAATTCTAATGACGACTCTGAGGTGAATTCAGTGCAGGGTGTTGTACAACCTTGTCCGGCAACGTCTTCGTCAGTGACGACTGATTGTTGTGGCTCAACGTCACTTGACCCGGCTAATGACTACACGGCGAAGACCAACTCTACCTTGGTTGATTTGGTTCACCAAGATACCAAGGTGAGTGATAGAAAGGCAAATGTAATATAGAGTCAACCTCCGTGAAAAGCCAACAACCTCAGTAGATAGTGACCATGTCTATTTTTAACGTGAATCGAATCGGTTGGCATATCCAACATATTGGATATATTTCAGATAAATAAATGATTTACAATGTTTGTTTATTTTTAAATGTTGCTACTGAATGTAGAATTTATGTGCATAAATATACTTGAGACACATTGGGTTTTGGCACTGTACACGGACGAAGTTTATTTGTTCCCTATTATATGAATTTTTTTTCGGAACGGAGGATTGTTTCTCGTCATGTACGTATACAGAGAATTGCTGTTTTCGTCGACGGTAGAAAACAGAGTGTACCGAATAAAGACTCATTGTTGTTATTTAAAGTGTCATTAATACATCTAATTATTTTCAGAAGAATTCTGATGATGACTGTAAGGTGCCTTTAGCGCAGGTTGATGTACAACCTTGTCCGGCAATTTCCTCGTCTGCGAGGACTGATTGTCGTGGCGCTGCATCACCTGACCCGGCTAATGACTGCACGGCGAAGACCGACTCTACCTTGGGTCCGAAAGTTGATTTGGTTCACCAAGATACCAAGGTGAGTGATAGAAAGACAAGTGTAGTACAGAATCAACCTCCGTAAAAAGCCAGCAACCTCAGTAGATAGTGACCATGTCAATTTTCAACAACTGTTTTACATTTATGAATTATCTATTTTTTTGTCGTAAAGATGGAAAAGAGGGAATCATGCTTTATAAGAGTACTATTAATATTTATCAATTTTCTTTGGTATGACAACACCATTTTATTCCGTTTTCTTTTTATTCACAATTTCATATTGAACATCGTCCTGAAACTGAGTTATGAATGTAGTCGGTTGGCATAGCAAGGCTTTTACTCGTATAGAACACATTTTTAATCCAACTGATTAGTCATATATCAGATAAATAAATTATTTCAATGTTGTTGTTTTTTTATTTTGCCCCTGA
>LD343232.1:79102-96104 GCA_001465055.1 Ptychodera flava
ATGACTTTATACACGGTCCTTCTATCACCGGCTAGAGTAACCGTGCTTTATTTTTGTTATTGTGAATGACAATACCTCTAATGAGAAACAGGTATAATACAATAAACAGAATATACGTTGCTTTCCCTTCAAAATCTTGTCAACCTTAATATATTTAAGGACTGTTTGGAAATATATCACTCTTTATAAAGGTCATCGATTGGATATTTATGTGTGAATATATATGCGGAATAATATTTCAAGTACTAAAGTAGAGACGAATATTCATTTTGATTAATGTATATAACCTTTTTTCTTTCTTGCTATATTTGCCTAAAATGCTTACTCAAGTTTAAATTCGTTTTTTTCCCCTTTTTTTGGAGGGGGGGGGGGTGTTGAAGTTCATGGTATTAGCCGATTGTGCCGATACAGTGCAATCTGTATCAGTAATTTCTATGAAAATAGTTACTATTGTTTCAGATATATCTATAAATTTTGTGAATACCTACATAATATATTCATTGAATGTTGGTAATGATGACCGAGGCTGAGTATCATCGCCACAAATTCATATTCAATCTTCACAGTATTTAACAACTTACTGGGATATCGATTTATAACTCCCCCGACATGTGTCATAATTTCAAAATCGGACTCTACCGTATTGTCCAAAGTTGGAATGGTTCGCCAAAAAACATACAATGCTTAATATCTTAAGTTTCATCAACCCCTCTCCTCCCCCGACGCCTGTCGTTATTTCCAAATTAAACCCTATAGTAGCTTCGAAAGTTGAAATGGTTCGTCAACGAACAACGTTGCTGGAGAGAAAGGCAAGCGTGCCTTGTACATAGGCATTATCATTAAGTCACTTTCAATATCCATTATTTTGTAGTAAACACTTTGAACTAGGTAATTTAATAGCTTATTAAAAACATTAGGATAGTTATCGCGCCAAAGGTTCAAACGATAAAAATAGACAGTAACACAGAGACAATGTGTTGTTATACTTTTGCCTACTTGTAGAGTCAATTTTTTTTTCAGAAATGTAAATTTATCACGGTCAAAAGTATATGTTCTTACTTTTAGGGGAATGCCGAGGCGGATACTCGCGTAGTTTCTACGAAACCTGACGAACAACCTTGCCCGGCACCTTCATCTGTTTCGATAACTGATTATTCTGGCAATGCGTTACCAGTTATGGCGACTGATTCTACGGCAAAGATTAACTCTACCCTGGCTTCCGGAATAGATAAGGATTGCCAAGTGTCAAAGGTGAGAGATAGTTAACCTAATATACATGGAAAAGATACTAAATACCCGTGGGGAAAGCCTTGGAAAGAGAGAGGGGGAGGGGTTGTAGGGCACTAATGAAAACGTATTCTGCTTACATTTAACTGACAACGTGGTTCAAAAAATTTCTGTTGAAAAGCTAAACTTGTGTGATAAATGTTAACATGGCTTTAAGGAACAAATAAATTACAAATTGAAAGATAAAAAGGAGCCTTATTTGTACCGCATTTGTACATTGTGACTGCTAAAATGTAACGTGATGGTACCTTTTAATCCTTATACCTGGTGTATTGTTTCACATTTTACTAACATACCTATTTATCACTGTCGTAAATACATGTTATTATGTCCAGAGGACTGGAAATAACGATATTCAGGTGCGTTCACCCAAGCCTGATGTACAACCCTGTCGAACAGCCATGTCCTTGTCTGGTGATTGTGGTGGCGCGGCGTCGCCCTTCTTGGCTACGGACTTGTCGGCAAGGAAGGACTGTTCCTGGGCTACCATTGTTGAGATGATACGACGAGATCCAAAGGTGGGGAGCAGAAAGATATATGTACCCAGCACAGAATCAAAATCTACCTATGATTTCAATGCGTATTGAAGTATCCTCATTCCAGAAGCTTTTATTAGTCAAAAAAATTGAATACAGTTATCAAAACGTACTGCAAAATCATGAAATCTCCTGTTATACAGAGAAAATTTGGTTTGCTCCTATATTGCCGGGTGTACAGTTACACTTTCATACAACACGTATTTATGATTGCTGTTATTTTCAGGAGTTCGCAGATAACATTCTTTCGGCGATTGTCGACGTTAAGCCTCGTCCAGCTACTTGCTTGTCGGTGACCAAGGATTGTACTGACTCTGCGTCACATGTCCCCCCTACTGACGACTTCCCGGCGAAAACAAACCGTACCTTACCTTCAAAACCTGATATGGTTCACCAAGTCGCAAAGGTGAGAGACGGTAAACTTAAAATAGATAGCATAGATACTCAATGAATGATACATGAAAATTGATGAACTTTTTTCTTCGTCCTCGTGGGAAATCACAGTGCTCGATGCAGAAAGCAGAGTGTTACCCTCTTCGATAGGACAACGGCCATTTCAATCATATTACTTTAAATGGTACAATTCAATATTGAGTACTTAGCCATACAATAATAAAGTAGTATACATATGCAATGACATAAAGATAATTCACAAAGGGTGGTCGTAATTAAGAGAAAACAAAATTTGCAGTAATACGGTGACGATGTCTTTTGATCGTTACGTTGTTACTCATATTTTCTGATAAACCAATTTATTAACATACCTGTTATGTTCAGGGGAAAGGCAACGACAATATTCAGGTACGTTCGGTCAATCCTGATGCACAACCCGGTCAAGCAGCAATTACCTCGTCACCCGTCTTGGCTAATGACAATGCGGCAAGGAAGGACTGTGCCTGGACTACCATTATTGATGTATTTCAACGAGATCCAAAGGTGCGGAATAGAAAGTTTTATCTACCAAGTAACGAATCAAAATCTACCTCTGATTTCAATACCGTTTCAAGTATCGACTTCAAGCCTTTATTAGTCAAATACTTCTGATTGTTACTAAGCCAATGTGCAAAACCATGAAATATCCCGTAATGCAGTAACCTGGTATACAGTCTCACTTTTTTCAGATACACGTATTTATGATTGTCATAAATAGCTGTTGTTATTTTCAGGGGTTCGCTGATAAAGTTCGTTCAGCGGTTGTCGATGTTAAGCCTCGTCTAGCAACTTGCTTGGCGTTGACGAAGAATTGTAGTGACCCAGTGTCACCTGTCCCGGATACTGGCTTTCCGACGAACACAAACTGTTGCATGGTCTCCGAAGGTGATAAGGCTCACCAAGTTGAAAAGGTAAGAGATGGAAAGCTTAAAATGTGTAGCACAGATACTCAGTAAATGATTGTGGTGGCGCTGCGTTTCTGTCTAGGCTACTGGCTAAACTTGGCTTCCTTTGGTGATATGATTCTCTGAGATATTATAAAATGATGTAATGGAAGGCTTAATATACCAAGTACAGAATCAAAATACACCTTTGATTTCAATACGTTTTAAAGTATTAGTTTTCCATAAGGTTAGATCAGTAAAATTTTAGATAGTTATCAAGTCGTAGTGCAAAACCATTAAATCGACAGTTATACAGAGAAAATCTGGTTTGCTTCTTTTGACTACGTGTATGGTCACATTTTTAGATACATGTTTTTGTGATTGTCATTATAGTGTTGTCTTATTTTCAGGGGTTCTTTGATACAGTTCTTCCTGCGAAGACCGACGTTAAGCCTCGTCCGGCAACTTGCTTGTTGTTGACGAAGGATTGTAATGGTCCTGCGTCACGTGACTCGTTTTCTGACTTCCCGACAACAACGAAATGTACCGTGGATTCAAAAGGTGACATGGTTCACGAAGTCGGAAAGGTGAGAGATGGAAAACCTAACACAGATAGCACAGATACACCATAATTGTTTAAAAAGCCACTACCATGGTCTATTGTGACCAAAATTGAATATTTAACCACTGTGTCATATGTTAGTTTTATCGGGAGGATGAGCTGTTGGGTTTTTGTTTTCGACACTGCCTTCTATAAAGGTCTGCGAGCGTTTCGTACTTTTTATCGATTCTCTTTGCTAGGACAATTTCGTTCATATTTCTTTGGATTATACAAGAGTAAACTGTGTTCTCAGTCATATGACAAAACTTGTTTATCAGTTATTTTTGAGAGGACAAGGGCTAGCTCGTTCGATGTTTGTTTTCTAATTCTTCTGTATACCTGTATGCCTGTACATAATGCGTTGAATAGTATTGCATGAGTTTTCTTGAAGTCACATATTTCAATCTACCGATGCAGCTACTTTAAGAGTATAAGCGAGTAATATACATCCTCAATAACACAAAAATTTTAACAAAAAGGATAGTCATTGCGTCAGTGGACAAAACAACAAAGTCTGCGGTAACACACTTTCCTCGGCAACAATAATTTATGATTGTCATATGTATATGTTGCTATTTTTTCAGGGAAATGATGATAATCCTCTTCCAGCAAACGTCGTCGTTCAATCTCGTCTAGCTACTTCCTTGTCATTGACGATAGGTTGTGGTGGCGCTAAGTCACACGTCCCAGTTACTGACCTTATGGCTAAATCGGACTGTAACTTAGCTTCCAAAGGTGATACGGTTTCCAAAGATACTGAGGTGAGTGAGAGAAGGCGAATATAAGTAGCTCAAATACCTGATTGATTGATTGATTGATTGGTTGATTTAGCACTTAAAAAATAACCATACTGTACAAACAAGAAAAAAGACAAAGACAGAAGTGCTGGGATAACACAGAAACGTTAAAAACTTATTTCCACTGTGGTCCCACAGTTTAAAAATCAACCAACCTTGGTCGATCGCCACCAACACTTGAGTACGCATAGTAGACAATCGCTCTACCTTTTGTAGTGTACTCCTTCCATAACAAAACGAACCCTATAATTTCCAGAAATTATGATGTCATGGAATATATCAACTCCTTTTAGATGTATGTATTCATCATTGTCGATATTCAATGTGATCATTTTCACAATATGATAATCATATGGTACTCTCCGCGTAGGTTGAACAACTTTGCCCGGCAACTTCCATATCCTCTACGACTCCTGATTGTCATGGTGCTGCGTCGTCTGTCCTGCCTGGTGACTGTATGGCAAACACGGATTCTTTCTTAGTTTCTAAAGCTGATACGGTCCGCCACGATGCAAAGGTAAGGGATAGAAAGGTGAATGTATTTTGTACAGAATTGATCCCTGTTTAAAAGCCAATAGATTGTTACTGAAAGTCGTAAGAATGGAAAACAGGTTATCAGCCCACAAGTTTTCGATACTGTACCCTGTATTATCGTTTGTGATCACTTTGTAGTTTGTGTCGCTTATTATATTATATAATTGCTCCTCTCAAATTTAATCTTCTAAGCCTTAAATTTTCTAATTTCTTAAATGTTAGTTTTGTGAACCTAATGAACTGTATTCATACTCTAAAATCTTCTCATAGTAAAACATTAAATTCACCATTTTAATACATACGATTTATTCTCTTAGGAACATTGTGATGATATACACACTTTTCAGTCAGCTTCCTCGTTATCAACGATTAATTGTGAGGGCGCTGCGGCATTTGTCCCGGCTACCGACTTCATGGCAGAGACGGACTCTATATTGACTTTAAAGGTAAAGTTGATATAGATCACAATAACACAACAGTGAGGAAAAATGTTTAGTGGCTTATTTCAATTGCATTAATCACATTTTTCCGATTTATAAATCCATTTTCTAATGACCACATTTCTTTAAATTTGCAGCAAAATCGAAATCATGAGCAAGTGTCGTCTCCTTTATTTGATGAAATGATGGATTTCCTTGGTCTATCATTCAATGCTGACGACGCTACAGCCGGTTCAATAGACACATTGAAAAATGATGGTTTCTGTTTACAAAGCGAACCAAATGACACAAAGGCGCTGATTGAGGCTGCAGCCAAGATCAAGATGCCACCTCAGAAACCAAAACGACGGAGGTCTATAAGAACCGGCAACTCAGTGACCATAGTAACGGGAACATCAACACCAAGAAATTATGGAACCATAAGGATTTTGAAATCTTCAACTGATAGTGCTCCAGCTCCACTCAGTCACTCTCCACTCAAAGAGTCTCCTCTCGGCCACTCTCTAAAAGATACCGATGGCAGAGCCTATGGTGATAACACATCGACTTCTGTAGGTATGGCTGCCAAAGACACTCAAGATGATGATAAAGCCTGCTCCACCATGATGAGCAAGGAGGCGCCATTTCCATCGATTCGCGATGACGAACAGCAAATAAGCACACAACCTAACATCAAAGGCAATCGAAAACGACGGTTCAGCCTTTCTTCAATAAAGAAGAGAGTTTTATCAACTTTCTCTCGATCGCGGAAAGACGATGAGGTCCCTTTGCTGTCAGGGGAATTTAACTGAAAGCGCTGACTTGGAATCTAATCATCTGGAATTTCAGTTCGTCTTTGAATTTCATTAAAGACATAGTTGTTTAACAAACATTTTGTCTCATGGACTTTTTATGGGTATCTTAATTTCTGTATGAATCGTCTCAAAAGTGCCTTTGTCCTGAATACTCTTATAATATGAAAAGACACAGCTCATGCATGTAATGAATATTTATAAGGCCATATTTCCATAGAAAACTGCCCAAATGAATTACATGTAATTACGCAGTGAAAGTGTTGATATGCATTCAATCACAAATACACCTCGGAAAATAATTCTGAAGATGTCTTACACGAACTAATGAATTCTAGAGGTGTCTTACGGGAAGCAGTCAGTGAAAATGATTTTAATTCTACAAGAACATTGCAATATTCTGAAAATGAAGGAACAATCGACGAAGTCAGTATATGTTAAACTTAAATTTATGCAACTGCCTTACAAATAGACTTGTTGTCCAGACAATTTGGCAGATTTTTGGATTTCAAAAAGAGTCGCGAAATCCATTTTCCACCCTTGCTATTCAGCCTTAATCTTACACTGTCTCAACAACATGCTATAATCTTTGTAAGAAATCTACTGACACAATTTCATTGCCAACTATTCTTATGAAGGTGGCAGCCAACATTATTTCACTTTCCTGTACTACGATGCATTCAACTGCCTCATTAACAAGGTCACTCCATCTTTATGAGAATTACCTCATTTTCATCCTATTGACAGAAAGGTGTTTCCTCTTGTCTCTAAATTTACCAAATGCCATGTTCAAAACCACCCTAGAAAGGAATGAAAGCAAACAATTTTGTTTTTAAGCAAATCACTTCTTATTTTGCGGTAGACACTCTTATGAAACTACACTCGTTGGTATGAAAGCCCACGAGATATTATTCCGTGCTCACGAGATTTGTTTGCTTTATAGAATTTCCGTCACGGCCTTTCATACGTTCGTGTTATTGATTCGTGGGCTATAGAAGTTTGATAGTTGATCTGTGTTAACTTTACCGACAAAGAATGCCAACAAAGTAAATGAAGCTTAATGTGAGCATAAGGAATATAATTATTAACTTAACACAGGTACTGACGACAACACTGCATCAAGTACTTGGTTATAGGGGTTGTCCGCAAGTAATTTCCAGAGGTATTTTCTCTAAGCAGTGAGTGAGAAACGGATATCAAGTCTAAATTGCTACATTTTACCAGACACTTTGTAGAGCCAATTTTTATATTCATAAAAGAGTACAACAAACGACCTTTCTGATTTTCAGAGTTCCCCTGAATAATTCTTTAATAAAATCTGATGGAGAACATTCAAAATAAATCAAGCAATCACATTCTTTTGCCTAGATATCTTGCATTTTGTTATCTTGTGGTCTGTGCCTTTTATCTGACTAATCCTGCTTCTAAATCCTTTACTCTTAATTGATTGAAACTTGGTAATCTGCTAAAAAAGTAAAACAATACCCTCCAACGTCTATTGTCAGAACTGCGATCGTTTATACGTCAAGCACCATCGATCCAATTCAAAAGCTGAGTAGCCTGATATCAGCTCGCTGGGGGATATGATACCATTGCCTATAGAATTTACAGATTGCTATCACCATAACACAGTCAGAAATGGACCAATCATGGTCAACTTTGCCGGGAGCCGTAGGCAGCCCCTGATTGTGACCTTGATTCAAAACAGGCGTGACTTCATTCCAAGCATTGTTGTTGTCTGAATCTATGACATAGTAGGGGTTCTAGGATAGGTGGGAAAAATAAAAATCATTTTATTTGAAGATTATTCATAGAAACACGCAAGTGACTTTGTAGTATGTCTTCATATTCGTTTATGCCAAAATGGTTTATATTTACAAATATTCGACTTGAAATAGCTCAGAGTTCTTTACAAAAAATCTTCGGAATATTTTAGAAAAGTCAGAAGAATTGACAAACCACGTGAAGATAAAGAGGTTAGGATATATATGTAGATTCAGTACAGGTACGAGATAAAAGAAGACGTGCTTCTGGACAGTTTCTCCAACTACTGGTCTGCAGTGTGTGTCGTCTCCTGCTGAAAAGAACTATCTTGTCTTTTTTCCGTATCATTTTATTCAAAGGTTGTTGTCACTTTTATACTTTCGATTAATTATATACTATATTGGCCTGTCTGATACACATTGCAGCAGAGTCAGAGATATGCCTCTAGCATATTAAGTAATGTATTAAAATGGACACCATGGTATATCCTGTTTGCTCACTGTTATCTATATCGTCTTCTTATGTTAAGTAACGTCGTGGACTGATTTTTGCAAAAATAAAACAGAAATGGACATTGGTAATTTATAATTTTAAAAGAAGTACTTACACCCCCACCCCCGCCACAGGCCGACATACTTGAGATGTGACTACAACGGGCAAAACATAGCACGAGCCGTTAGACGAGTGCCGTTGGAGCCAATGGTAATCGAATCGAGTGGACGATCCGCCTGAAAAGTATGTTATTGCTATCAAGATGTATGTTTGGGGCGTTAATAATTTGTTTTCTCTGCACTTTTAGCACGAACAGATGGAGAAAACAGAATCAAATATTTAGTTATCATTATCGAACAGAATTCAGCCGACTGGGCTTTGTTGAGAAAAAGGATGCCAAGCACGCATATACGGTGATCGGTGTGGAAGCGACGATATTAACATCAACATCAAAATTTAAATCGGCGAACAGTCTTTCGGAAGACTCGTTGCAATGGCTAAGCGAAACTCTCGAGAAAACTTGTCAATCAACTGTTTGTTTAACTGTACAAGACGACTCAAATACCTGGTTATAAATACATTCCTATAAAATCTACAAGAGTTCCAGTCCGTACTCGAATTCATACATACTTATTTCTAGTGACATTAATTCAAAACTAAAAATTCAAAGCGAATAATACATACTTGTCGGAAAGGTAAATGTCCATCTAAAGAGGCGAAATGTGACAGCAGTATAGTCTATAAATATCATCATTTTATGTGAAAGCAAACCATGTGATGTAACCTAACCATCTTAAGTGGAGAAGATTATATTATTCATACATGTGGATATTGAAAAGAGTACAATATGGTTGCAAGGCTGATGAAAACTTTGAATATTAGATGTCATCCTTAGTCATTCTGATCTCGATTTGACTTTTTCGTCGCAGAATTCAACGATTCATATGTACTCTGATTCATTTCATTCAGCTGTAGCGTCGTGTATGCAGAATCTTGTACTTCTATATCAGTATTAACGTACGCTCCGAGATCTCCGCCCTTTTCGTGTCGTTTGGTTGAATCACGATGTCTGTTGAAATGGAAAAATATATAAATTTTACATCTTCCCAGACGTTTACCAGTATTTCGCGGTCATAATTATGTTTCATAAGGTACTGGTAAATGGCTCTCTTCTGTGTTGCTGAACTTGTAGGCCAAACTTTTTGCCAATTTTTAGACAAACGGAAGACGGCAAGAATGCCTTGCAAGGAGATAATAATTTTGTGTTGTGTGAAGTTTATTTATATCCGGACATTGTCCGTCAACTATGCCGATATCAAACAACGCATACAGCAGACAAGTCTTACCTCTGATACACGACTTTTGCGACGATCAACACAATAGCTGTTACAGTAAGTGACACTGTGACACCAATGGCAAATCCAACTGAAACAAAAATTGAATAGGAATACCAAACACTTGTTACTCTTTGTTACAATTCAAAGTTATTCGAAGGAGATGTTTCATTTTAACCATTAGGAACGGCACCCTAAATAAAACTGCTCAGTTCGAGATGGAGTAAAAACTCAAGGATGAACCCATAGCAACATAGCGTAGTTCTAGGTATGTATGGGATTTAATGGTGATACTGCATCAAGTGGTTTGTTGTGTTTCGAATTTTTAAACCTTAATCAAGACAGTAAAAATGTAGGTTGAATGAAATTTAGCTGAAGTAGTACTTTACTTCAACTTACTTGCGATTAGTTTACCATCATTTCCACGTTCAACTTCAACTTGATTAAGTCTACAACAACTACAGACTTCTCCTGTCGTTTTCATTGATGAACTCTGACGGTGTGATGCCGTTATGAAGTTCGGTTGTTTCGACCAAGTGACGTCATTATTACGCATTGTAGTCACTTCAGGTGTCGGTTTTGGTGATGATGTCCGAGTTTTATTATAACTATCCACTGAAAAAAGTTTTGTGGATGTTGCTGGAGAGGACGATATTACAGCGATAGCTTCGACGAAAAGAAACAAATCTGTCTTGTTCATAATCTAGTGATATCGGACATTTTTATGATATTGACGTTAATGATAATCAGATCGTAAACTTTACTAAATGTTGAAGTTCGTGCATAACCCGGACATAGGGAGACATTTCTGGTAAATTTTGTATACGTATAAATAACTTTTAATGTAGAAATAAGCATGAAATGTACAAGATGAATAATTATACAGTACCGTATTGTTATTTGAATTACAATCAAAAATCTATTAGGCCCATTTAATTATTATCAACGAAAATTAATTAGCTTTGATTGAAAAAGTAAATCGATTGCCTAATATAGTAGCGTTAAATTCTTGTTATATTCTTTAAATTAAATCGCACTGCAAAGCCAATACCTTGCCTGCAATGCCATTAATCATCTGAATATGACGTTCGTTCAATTTTTGTATGAACTCACCTTTGTATTGCAGTACAAATCCAAGATCATTGCCCGCATCGCCGGTGATCATCTCAATACGAAGAGTATTTGATGAGCTGTATAATGGCTGTGGTAGTGAATAACCATCTTCTATCCCATCCTTCACAATCACCGTGTCATTGTCTTGCAATCTCAGCATAAGAGTGGTTAGCTTTACTATGTGTCCAGGATCCACTGTTATTGTCCAAGTACACGATTGTTCGTTGGTATAGTTACCGGGGAAATTTGGTGAATATATGTATCCACTGGAATCAGTGTAGTCAACGCCACAGGCACCGAAAGACGCTGTAAATGCGATTATATGCATCATCAGTAACTTCACAGCGAAAGCTTCCCATGTTGTATCGTGTAACGTTCGTATATGGTGTTCAGGACGACTTTGAATGAGAGACATTCTATGCAAGAATGAACATGTTCAACTTTCTCGACATCCTTTGAAACGAACAAAATATTCACCAATCAAGATAACACATCAGTGTCACTAGAGTGATCGACTTTACGAATAAATGTATTATCTTTTGTCCACACTTTTGTTCGTAGAGTCACTATATATATTTATGCCTATGATTGGTTGTACCACTATATTTATGCCACTGAATCTAAAGTCACTAGGTTTATGGCTACGTTTAAACAGACATTAACGCGACATTAATTTTTGCTCACAAACACGCAACATACACAGATAGCCACAGGCACATAAAGGAAACACTCCTATTGATAGATCGACACCTGGGTGCATAATCTTACATATAATGACAGACATTCAGAACAATGAAATTAGTGAATATTTCAAAATCATAACTTTCCTGAGTTCATCATTAGCGCGGAGCTTTGAAGTAATTGTTCATCGAAATCAAGTTTGATAAAATAAATACGAATATATTGATCCAAAAGTAATGCTTGCTGATAAAATCATTTTACTGAATGTTCCCTGTTTGAAACATCCGTAAATTACGCAATAGGACAGGTCTTGAATCTTGGCTAAGATTTGACTGTTCTACGCATATTCTTATTCCAAGACAACAAGTTGACCAACAGCATGCCAGTTAGCCCATGATCGTGCCTTTGGACTAAGATTTTGTCAAGGACAAGCGATACACCGACACGCTTTGTCTATACGTGAATGCAAGTATTTTCAGCTAAGTTTACTCAAAAAGACAGAGGCACATCCTTCAAGTGTTCATGGCAAAGCTGCAGAATAGTTATCTCTTTCAAAATTTTAATAGAATTGTATCACATATGTATCGCAAAGAAAGCATGACAATGCATTTACTTCCTTTGTCGTTTTAAAAAACTTGGGGTCAACAAAACAATCTTAATAATTTCTACTGATCCAGTGTTCTAACATTATCAATCGCGGTTCGGCATGGCACTTCAACCAAACTAGTCAAGGCAATATTGTATATCATTGACACTGACTGAACTTCCATCTCGTGCCTCACTTTTTAAACCTTTATCATAAAAATGTCAAGATCTGTAATTAGCTAAGTCAACAATCCTGTATATGTACGTAAATTGTTGAAATGAAGATTTCAGCATCCACGGTATATTTGATACATGTGGAATAAAGCGTTATGCTAATCAATTAACATTTCCGTGGGTTGTTACTTACTGTTATAAACATCCAATTGCCAATCTCCCCCACAGCCTTGTTTGTATGGTGATGTTCTATGATCACCAGAACACTGCAGTGTGTTGTATCGTACAGAAGGTGCGTCAGGCAGTATTGGATATCCTGGAATAGCCTCTCCATAACGCCAGTAATCAACAGAGTCATCACCACAGTAACACTCATCGGCACTATGTAGTACTGCAACAGTCTTTCCTCGATCCCGACATGCTCCAATACACCGTTGTATTGTGACTTTATTTCGGGGTATCGGCCGTGACGTTGTTCCGGGAAATATCCTGTGATGACTCTCCTTATATCGACCGAGAAAGCCCGGGTCTTTAAAAGATAAAGATACTCTAACTTAAGTGCTATTGAAAGATTGATAATTTAGTGAAGTCTGAAGTTATCTTCCAATTTTCACTACACAGTAGGGATCTCCCCTCATTTAATACACTTCGTCAGCTGGAAAGTCCTTACTGAAATACATGGAAATGTCATTGATACGCCAGGTCCTCCATCTCTCTTTCAGAGAAACATTTACAGATGAAAAGTCTGTGTAACATATCAGTTTGTATCCTAAAATTAACGGTACAACAGCCAGACAATCACTTAATTAACGTGAATCGAAAGCGTCCGTCTAACATATATTATAAATCATTATTTCCAGTAATATTATGTAAGAGCATTGAAATCTTTACAGAGTTTGAAACTGTCATTTGATGCACAAGTAAATGTGACCAAAATCAGTAATCTCTTACAGAGGTACAAATAAAGTTGCTTTTGTTAAGGGCTACATGTACAGCTTCGATTCCAAAGAAGTGTCCTTCCAAAGTCTCGGATAGTACATTCATGGTGTTTTTAAATGAAAGCTTTAATTATTCACTACTAACGTGATAGTTCAGGTGTACAGTCAGCTTTTTACCTGTGACCAAACGAAGTGTTGCCTTGTCAAAATGACGTAAATCAACCGACAATATTGATAGTTTTTCTAAACATCTCTAATCTCCAATATCAACAACTTTTGATGTGTTTTCTCTGACTGCCAGCAGCTTATGCATGTTATGTGTATATTTCGAAAGCATTTGTAAAACTATGACACGACCCATTAGCTATTTGGGAAATAGAAAATAACGATGTAATCTGCCAGCGAATAGATATTGGGAATTATTTTTATCTACATCGCCTATGTGATATTGTCCCCGGCATGCATATATGTCCTCGTTTCAGCCATCATGGTATTTCATGGTATTGACTCTCAATCTTTTCCAACTCTATTCTGATCTACCACTTGTGGGGGTTCATTTTAAAGCCCCTGGAGAAATAAAAACTTTCACCGTCTTAGTAATTTGAAATAAAAAAAAATATTTTTCTCCACAGAGTTAAAACAGGGGTGGTGGTCGTTTTGAATTTCAAGTATCGGTAAATCCTGGGTAGTTTGTTTCTCTAGTACCAAAATTTGCACGGTGACCCCGATTTTGAAAGAGAATGGTTGAAGGATTATTTTAGGAAAGTTTGAGCAAAAGTGTAGGTATTTCACTTTCAAGGCGCATAATCCCTTAAATGTTCAATCATGAATATAATGTGACAAGACACTGATGTTTTGGTTATCAGCTGCAACATGAAAGTTAACATCTGTTTGTACTCTTATAATACACACTTTCTCATGTATTTTGAGTTTCACTCATTTAGTTTAACGTTAAAGTTTCACAAAAGAAAAATAATGTGAAGTAACCGTTCAATATATATTTCACTTGACTTATTGGTAGATGTACCCTTGCTGCAATAAATCCATTCCTTTCTTCGAAGAATCGAATTTTGACCGTGATGACTCAGCAAAACAACCAAATGATCGGAACCCCTCGAACATCAGCGGGTGTGGTTAATATTAATAATTGTTGCTGAATGAATTTCAGTGTAGATTAATTAAACGAAATATTCAACACAAGTTGGTAATAAATGAAGTATCTATAGCGTTTGACATTATTTGCTGAATTAAAGCATTTTATAATCGTATTGTTAAACTTGCGGTACAACAATCTTGCAGGTTATTACTATACGTAAAGTTAGCCTGTGAGGAATATATTAATCTACATTATTGAATTCGTAATAAAGTGACATTAATTCAACTCACAGTAACACGTGATTCCTGCATGATAATTGTCATCACACTGACAATCATGTCCGTTGTTGTCCCAATCTATGGTACAGTCTTCTAACAATTCTGACATGATAGGACATCTGACGTCACAAACAGAAGACTGCAGATCACTTCTACCAAATTCACTGTTTGACCATTCCCACATCACGGTGAAATAACCTGTTTTTGAACAAGAACGTCACAGTGATATAAATGAGACATTCGATGTGTTAAAAAACGACCAAGCCATGATAATTGCAAAGTCATTTCATGCATTTTATTTAACAATATTTTGATGTGTATTTACATTCAAAGTGATGACGTGCTTATTATGAGTGACAAAGTTGCATTAAATAGCATTTAAATCCGACAATTTACGTCATTTGCAGAGAGTGTAAGCCAGTCATTAAAATCTAACATACGGGACATGTCCTTTTGATAAAATAATGCAGCCAGTATTCGTACGTCTCTTTACTTGTTCTGCAAGTTCTGTAATACAAACTATTACGAGGCAGAGGTTATCCACGATTATGCAAAAATGGACGATCCTTACAGAATAATAATCTAACTTTAGTTGCCAGTTTGTTTATTGATTAGAACGTCGTTAACGAAGACAACAGCGATTTTATATAATAACTTTCATTGGAGAAAAAAGTGGATATCCATCGATTATACTACTTGTAAAATATTTTATTGACCATTGCACACATTAAATGTGTACTTGTTCAGGCTTATACTCTTTTCCCCTAGGAAATTTTAAAAAGAGAAATGGTCATCTTAATACCCCATTGTTTACACACAGCCCTTGCTCAGCCCTTGCTACTGTCAGATTCCATCCTGCACCAGTTCCACACATATATCTCCATGAGTTCTCTCCATCTCGTCTGACTTCAACTCTTCCTTCAAATGGTGTGCGACCACCAGCGAGTCGCACCTCGACTGAAACAACAATGAAAATCGTTGTTTTGGGTTGAAAACGTTCATTTGAACTAACGATTGTCGTTGACGGCCCTTTAAGGTTCGTACGAAATCAATAAGTGCCCTTACAGTGTGAAACAACTGAAATATCTGTATAAATTAAGTCATGTGATAAACGATCTTCAGTTGAAATTGTATACTGACGACTATAAATTTCAAGGTTCTACCGTGTCCACTTTGACAAGACAGATATGACATTTTTCATCACCCGTTGTTTTGAGTACGGTTTGAGGTGACACTAACATCTTCGGTGCATTCTTTTGCAATACAATGGTACGCCAAGATATATTCATTATGTTTCTCGTTAGTCCAATACACACCATAGATGATTTTGTATGAAATACCCTTTTGTGGTGGATAAATTTAAATTTCAGATGACAAAATAACACATACAATTCCGGTAATAAAAAACCACATCTATAGACTTCTGATTGGCTTGTCAAGCACTGTCACTTTGTCGTACAGAAAGGTAATCTACCCATGCTACGATTATGACGTACCTAAATGTGTACATTTTAAAAGCCTGCCGTGGCTTATAGTGATAACATTTTTACTTCCTGGTATCTTTTCAATGATTCATTTCCTGAAGCAATCGACGAATCATTCTTTGACCAATGAGTCTTTATAAAGCTTGACTTACCTTGCACGCTAACGGACACCAACACAAGCTTAAAACCAATAATTAACACAAGACGAACGAAGAACAATGATTGACCCATGGCTGGGACTAAGAAATCACGCAACGCAGGCTGCGTTGTGTAAAATGTCCTTATTCACCTGTTGTGCAATTCACTCTTCGTTATATTGGCTAGAGGTCATGCGCTATTAGCATATTAAAACGTGTTATTCAGGTTATACCCTGCAATAGTAGGTCAAAGTAAGTAGCAACAAGGAAAGGGGAAGTTAGCGATTTACAAAAACACAAACACAGAAAAATTATCGGCTGCATGATTTTGTCGCATACCCTTACTTGTTATGCATATCAGTGTTCCTCGGCTAATGAAGCTAAACTAGCGATCCTGTTACTACGTGTTTGATTGTTCTTGTACAGATTATCTTTAAATACATTAGATGCATCTTTGTTTTCATCGTCTATTTTAGCTTTTTAGAGGATGTTTCCTAATTCTAATTTGCATGTCTAGAAATATAGAGCTTGTATTTAATCCCCTCTCTTACTTCATCAGGGTAAATTTTACCCTATGATTATTCTCGAGACACAAGCAAACTGCATAATCTCTATTTCGGATGA
>LD343232.1:96438-125303 GCA_001465055.1 Ptychodera flava
ATGTCCGACACTACCTCTTACATGCAGGTTGTAGAGCCATATACCTAGGGCCAGTTCTTAAATTGATTCATTTTTAAATGCATTAGGGGACTTTTTGGATTTATCGGTCTGAGCCGACTTGAGTTTATCCACCTCTGTCCAGGTCAGTAGCACAATCTGAAAAGCACATAAAACGACAATCATGAGAGAGTATGCAAATTGTGAAAACTGAGCACGGTGACTTACCGAAAAAATATTTTTTTCAACAGTACAAGACATATACAATTTAGATGGTACTTTAAATGTTTACCAAATTGACAGTACTGGAAGGTTAAAATAGTCCATCAAATAAATGTTTTAATTTCAGAAATTTTGGGTGTGATTATGGCAAATTTGATAAAGAATAAATGGTTTCATTTAGTCAAACATATTTTTTATTTAAATTTGAATCTTTACTATTCAAAGGTTTGCTTTTGTGTCATTGTACGATGAGATATGAAAATTTCATTCACTGCATCATAGACCCTGGTGCGAGACTACATGAACTTGAAATGAATGGTTTAATACATTTTAAGTGTTTTGAGAAAAACTGTGACTTTTCATCGTACATTTGTATAAAATGAAGCATGGTGGCCCCAACTTTTTTCTCTAAAACCACCGTATTTGATTATTGTCATATGCCAGAATTCAAAAATCCATCGTGGTAATTGTTGTCTCCCAGTCTTCTATGTGTTGCTCTCTGGCCTGATCTTGTGTACAAGTACATGTATGTTTCACTGTCAATTGAGTGTCCTATGACCCAAACTCTTCTTAAACTACATCAGACATCAGAGCTATCACTGTCACTGTCACGCTATGCAGTAACAGTGACACTTCCAGCAGGCAGTAGCAGGGATGGAGCTGTATTAATTTTGTTTTGTTTTTTACAGTATTTTTGTTCAGTTTATACAACTGCAATATTGTTCTACTCCCTACAGCATGTTGAATTGTCCAGTATTTAGCTTGCCAAGACAGCCTACGTGTACCATGCATTTGAATCATTGACAAATAATTTCAGACTGAACTCTAATTAAATTGTCACCAATATTTAAACAAACGAGCTTTGATGACAAACAGAATATTGTGTTTTTCAGCGTGCTGTAGAGAGACACCAAGAAACTGTATTTGATACATTGCAACGAATTATTGAAAACATATCAACAGTTGCAGCTCCTGTCCCATTACAAGGCAAACATTGTTTTTCTGAAAATTTAATGGCATTTATACATTTTAAGATCTTTTCAAGATTAAAGTCATTAAATGCGACAAAATGGTCCAAGATTTTGTTTAATTATGACTTACATTAGAACTATTGGACGACATCAAAAGGTCCGCTATAGGCAGAGCAAAACTTTCAAGTCCCCCGTCGACTACTCCAAGACTTTTCGAATCCCCTGCTAAATTCCTCCAGCCCCCTCACCACTTTTTGTGTACGCGGTCTAATATATTATAATTTGACTTAATGTTGTTGCGGAGATTAGCATTTTTAGCCTGCTCCATCATCATTATTATCTTTGTTGCTAAGTATGACGTACGATTAAATTTGTTTTACTTATTCAGTAAGAGGGGCATTTCAGTTAATTACATTACAGTTAATTCGGAATTACTGCATTTTAAAAGTACAAGTATTCGGAATGTTATTGGAAAACCAGTCGAAGGATGAAATTAGATGTTCTTCACCGCACAGATTATTAGATAAGTTCACCTCTTTCATAACTGACCATTTTCTTACATGCACTAGCCATTCATTTTAATGTGAAGTATGAGCTTAAAATGCTATTCGATTTTAATACCAGAGATAAGCGAATATTATGATAATGTGTTCAAAAAACGTACACGAGCACCGTAACTGATGTCGTATACACGAGGCTAGCGTAAAGTGACAATTATAATAATAGTAAAGTGTTTTCCTCTCAATAGTAAATTGGAATTTGGTCATTATCTTCCAAATGTGAACTTTACGCAAGTAAATGCATACATTCCTTTTCATTGTTGTTGACATACAGGTATTTTACAACCAGCACTGGCTGTCAACTGACATGGTCATATGATTCTCAATGTCTAGCAGTGTCAACTTGATTTACCTCAAGTAAATACCTACACGATGTGTTTACGGAGCCACCCTTTGATCATGAAAGGGCGGTAAACAATTAAAATCCATGGCAAAAGTCGTGTAAATTGTTCACTTGCTGTTAACTGAAAAAACTGAGACTGAAAAATGTAGATTTAGGAAACACGCAGTGCCCTGTCTATACAGGAAAAAGTAAGTCCGGTCTCGATGTATACAAACCCGAAAACAATGTATTATGACCTTCTGATCTCCCTATAAACTCGACTATATCACGGCCTTTTGACATTTTTGTAAATTTTCTGATTTATTTTTTGCAAAAATCGCAATCATAAATTTAAGAAAAATGAATACACACACGGAAAAACACAGAAAAAACACCAAGAGCTATTTGTGCGTGGTTAACCCTTGAAAGTCCTAACTAAGAATCATTTCCACCTTGGTCCAAATAAATACACGCACAAAATCGATAGTGAACAAAAGAGCAAAAACACAAGTAAAAATACCAAAACATGTGAACGATAAGTTAACGTAACTCGCTGTCCGATATTGAGACAGTTACACTGTATAAACTTGATGACTCTTAACTTTTCGTTCAAAGGCATCATTTGAGTCGTTATTGACGCACTTATTTATATAGACATCCTTGACGTGTTCTAGGCCATATTTGCCGGACAATGTGGGTAATTTTTCGACCAGTTTTTAAGCACAATTGCAGAAAATATTATTGAATTTGTCGACAACTTTCCGTCCATCAAAATATACTCCATAATCTATGAAGAAGCCAATATTGGCTGAAACTTTTCCCGAATTTTAATGGCATCCACAAGTTTTCAAGGGCTTGTCATATTTGTATTGTTCTTCCGATGCCGGTCGAGTTTTGACTTCAAATAGTCTAGGTTTGCTGACCTTTATACACTTTCCTTCCCAATTCTTAACGTAGTGGTCACTGATACCTCTATTCAAAACACCAGATGAGTTCTGTAACACGTGCCGATCAGAATTGGCTTTTGTTTGGTAATACAGATCAATCCAAGTTGCCTCAATATATTTTCATTTAATAGATAAAATCTTTGACTGAATGCAAGAGTTGATCATATATACAAATATACACCTCCACCTTCCCGATTACAACATTTCCCAGAGGGGTTGTAGGGATGTCCGTCCTTAGGGGTAGGGGCGGGAGTTAGTTGTGTCTTTGTCTCAGCACAGATTTTCTCTTGCTACGGTTATTTTATTTTAATACGTTTGACTATGATATTTATTGCAAATAAAGATTTATAAGCTTACCGTCAAGCTTTGGTGTCTAAGTCTTATATTTGCACTGGTTTTCTAACGAGTTCTTTTCTCCGTCGCTGTGTCACGTACTTATCCTTTAACAATTTTACGCGAAGTTTTGTCATTGTGCTGAGTCTAGTAGGTATTAGGTAGACTTTGCTGGTGCGTTCGTTGTTGAATTTGTCAAAGTTATCCGGTGATAATATGGTGACAGCGTCCACAGATTAGTAATTTACCCTCGCTTGCTCAGATGCATTACGCAATCAAACGTATCATATAATAGACTCAGCACAGTGACAAATCTTCGCATAATATTGTCTAAGAACAAGTACGTGACATAGTGAAAAAGAAATCGTTGCACAACAAGTGATAATATAAGACAAGACACCAAATATTGGCAGCATAAATCTTTACAATTCATATCATAGTCAAACGTGTTGAAATAAAATAAACCATAGCAAGAAGAAACCTGTGCTGAGACCAAGACAACCCCTACCCCATCGCCCCTACCCCTTGGGACGGAAATTTCTTCAACCCCATCTGCCCTTCCTTTGGACAACATATCTACGTAATTTCATCATCAGATATCCAATCATTTCTTTTCAGGGGGCTACTCTGAATTTCACCAAATTTTGGCAGAAGACTTCGAGCATGGATGTGATTGACCTGTAAACCTCGTAAATTAAAAAAAATTAGTCTTCTTTACAGCTTAAATATTGACCAGTTATATCTCCATCAGCTTCTGTGTTTTGAACTCTGTCAACTATAAGAGTTTTGGCGTTTCAGTAACATCACAGTCTTCGTCGTCAGAGAATGAATCGGTGAGTGGTGGGGGTGAAAGAAAACTAAATATGTCCCTGGGTTATTCGAGCTATCGTAGAATGTACCATAGGCATCATCTGACATTTTCTGAAACTTTATGTAAAACCATTTCTCATAGAAAAGAAAACAAAATGACCAAAAAATGATTTAATTTGAGAGATTTAGAGCATACACCGCATGGCAATTTACATTTAGGACCAGGGTTGATGTCAATATCTACTACAAGTAGCAATACGTATACTTGTATTTTACACACAATGTCTCTTACTTTCCGTTGTCTTTTGCAAACATTTAATTATGCTGTCCCAGCAGAAAAACTTTTGCGACATAAACTCCAGACTACCCTCATGAATATAATCATGGAAATTTACAATAATCTTGAGTAATCTTTGTTGTTGTTGAAATATGCGATGAGAAATTAAATAGTGGACCTATAAATCTCATAGACTTAACATATTATTTCTATGTACGCTGGATTCATATTTCGTTTAGTTCTGCGTTTATGGTTAAGTTTGAAAATAACACAAATGAGACTGCTTTGTATTTTTTCTTGAATTCATCAAAGCATTTGTCTGGATGCCATAGCATCGGTTGAGAGGTCACCTTTATTTCAAATACGTTATTTCTTGGTACGGAGATGATTCGGTAGCTTGATCAATCGCGCTGCCAACATTCTTTCCGATGGTAGAACCTTCCTGGGTGGAATTCAATGATTCATATGTACTTTGAGTAACCTCATTCAATTGAAGTGATGTATACGAAGAATCTTCTACTTCTGCGTTCACATAACTCGCAGTGTCATCTACCTGATTGTCTCGTTTCCTTGCCTGGCACCTGTTTGGCAGATAAACATCACAAACACCATTTAACACGATTGGATCTAATGTTGGAGAATATTATCTTTTAATTGTTCAAATTTATCAAAAGTGTTAGTTGCACTATTACAGCTGAAAGGTCCAATATTGCAAATTACCTATAAAAGGAGTGCATTGCAAAACAAAGAAGAGTAGATGAGCTGCAATTTGATTAAACCAACATCACTACAATATCCTACTCTCCCAACTTAGTTCCTAACGTGTTATTTACAGTTTAATCTGTATTATAACACGCCACATGCTCATTCCGTGTCGCGATTCGCCAGAATACGTCACGTGACGAGAAAATAGATACGTCTAGTCCCAAACAGATCGACAAAAGTGACGTCAGAGGGTATTTTTTGAAAAGCTATTTCCCTAGGGAAATAGTTCTGACCAAATTTGGAAAAGTGCCCGGTCACGTGACCGTAGTGTCGTCTGCAGCTTTGCAACAATGGCTGGTGACTAGAACATGATGTGCGTAGGGGATAGGTGACGACACATTCTCTAAAACAGATTTTCCAACATTTTCCAACATTCTAACAGCGTAGGAACTTGAACAGCTCATCGACGGAAAAGATTAAAGTGCAACTAAGGATGTCGCTAGGTATGCTTCGAATATTTTTTGAAAGAAAGTGATACCACATACAACTGAAACCGTTGTCGAAACATCGCCCAGTAAACTTGTCACAATGGATTGTTGCGGTGCAAAATATCAAAACACATTAAAAACAATCCAACATGAGCATGTGGTGTGTTATAAAACACCTATAGCCTGGTCTTCGGGCTATAGCGCTCGTCTATTACCCCTCGTGGCCGTGTGTTACGAGAAACACATCGCTATACCCCTCGGCCTACGGCCTCGGGGAATAGCGATGTGTTTCTGGTAACACACGGCCCCTCGGGGTAATAGACGGGCGCTATAGCCCTCATGACCAGGCAATAGGTGTTTAATATAGGATATTCATTGGAAGACAGTCACAGCACTGCCAATACCTTTAGGATGGCTAAATATTGAAAGATAAAAAGATAAAATAAGATTTCCAAAAGTCTCGCTGTCAATGCATTTAGACTATTCTATTTACAGGCGCAAGCAACGTGTTATAGAGCTAGATTGAAATCTTATCTCACCTTAGAAAAACAACCTTGATGACAATCGCAATGATTGCTGTGACTGCAAGTGACACTATCACCCCGATTACAAATTCAACTGAAACAAAATGTAGAATGTGTCCTAATTGTCAAGCAGCTTGCTCGTAAGCTCTAAGCAGGTGTTTAGTACAAGTATTTCTTCTGATTGGAGAAGTTATTAGCCTATATCTGACATTTCAGAGTTGTATTTCTTGTATTTCTTCTGAGTCGTTCTCAAAGAGAAAGTGGTCGAAAAAATGAATAAATAAATTAAGAAGGAGGGGAAGTGGAGACAGTTTGAACAGTCGCAGATATTGTCATGCGAACGACTTACTTGCAATTTGTTTACTGCCATCGCAAGATTGAGCGCTTTCATGGCAACTGCAGCAATATTCAGTTTCCATTAAAGTTGTTGTGTCCTTTGTCAATAATATCGTTGAGATGAGTCGGTGTGGCGTCATTAAATTCGGCTGTTTCGGCTGAGTAGATGTTTCCTTTTGGATTGCAATCTCTTTTTGTGTTGAAGTGTGTGATGTTGTTTGACGTGTATTGACTTCTTCAGCCTGTACCCTGGACGTCACTGGTAGAGTCGGCGTCGTTATCGTCGACATTACAGCTTTCATCATAAAGAACAGTGCCACGTATTTGAATTTCTAGGTTGCCAGAGACGTGACTTTAAGTGTTATGTTACAACGAAGCGAATAAGATATCAGATTGTACAATGCTATCTATAAGAGTCATTGAACTTTTGTAAATATTGCCTATTTTTCGCATTTGACCAGACAATGTGACTATCATAAATTTCACCATCACCGTGTTGCAGATATCTACCTACTGTCATCAAAATTGAACGAAGTTCATTGTATTATCATTGTAGATATTGAATTTGATCATTTTCATAATCTGATGATGATATGGTACTCTCTGCGCAGGTTGACAAACAACTTTGTTCAGCAACTTCCATGTCCTCTGTGTTGTCTGTCCTGGCTGGTGACTCTATGGCAAACACGGATTCTATCTTAGTTTCACAAGTTGATAAGGTCCGCCACGATACAAATGTAAGGGACAGAAAGGCGAATGTATTTTGTACAGAACTGATCCCTGTTGTAAAGCCAATAGATTGTTACTGTAATGGCATTAACCCACAAGTTTTCAATACTGTACCCCTTATCTGTATTACCGTTTGTGGTCACGTTGTAGTTTGTGTCGATTATCATTGAATTGCTCCCCTAAAATGCTATTCATGAATTGAGTTAAAGGGACCTTCAATAATTAATTTAGATACAAAGCAAGGCTTGAGTACTTCGATGATATGTGTTTGTATCCTACGTATATGGTATATGCTTTAGAGACTTCAGCCCCCGTAACCTTTCATAACCTTTGTAACTGAATTCTAGAGAATACGCTTGTCTTAGCCGATACATGAATCTGATTAAAACACTTGCCTTAAAATTGGTATTACACGTAATTCGAGAATAACACTCTCTAATAACATGTGCAACAAAAAACCTTAAAATTAAAGATTTTTTAAAATGTAATTTATCGTAAGGTGTAGGCACGCAGGAATCCTTATTTAAATTGGAGATTGTAACTAAATTTTTGTTTACGGAAAGTGTTAATAATGAAAAGGGAATACATATACCAAACGTAATAATTACCGTAAAATTTCATGAAAGCATCATGTGCACTTTTTCCGTTCATGATAGATTTACGGAAATAAAGGCTTAATCATTTTTTCTCTTTCTATTGTATGAACTGATTGTGTTAATACAGGGACAATTCTGTACTTTACTTATTTCTGTAGCATTATGAGATTCAATCGTTCCTATTGAAGCCCTCCCTTCAACACGAATTTATACGAACTTTTAATGGTTGTCAACGACAGACTGCGGTTGTGCTGTTTCAACTATCTCAACATCTGGCATAATGGCAATCACCGAATCTACTGTACCTTTTAAAAGTGATTTTTTTTTCACAAAGAAACAAAGGTGCTTGATAGAAAAC
Source organism: Ptychodera flava (assembly GCA_001465055.1). NCBI lineage: Eukaryota > Metazoa > Hemichordata > Enteropneusta > Ptychoderidae > Ptychodera > Ptychodera flava. The sequence goes on from LD343232.1 coordinate 104,614, forward strand.
TAACGTAGCAAGTACAGAATAATTGTCATTATTCTACTTACAATTTCAATACGTTTTGTAGAACTATAGAGTGTTCTTTTAATAACATAAAATAAATACAAATAAATACACAAGGTGTAATCTTATCATGACAACAAGGAAAACAAGGACTAACTGCTGTAACAAAGAAAAAAACTTTTGTTTCCGGTGCCTGAGCGTATCGCCACACGTTTTCGATAATAGACATATCAATGAAGGTATGGTATGATATTGTCGTTTTCAGAGAGACAGTGCCGATGATATTCACGTATTTGCGCCACAGACTGAAGTAAAACCTTGCTTGACAACGTTCTCGCCTCCGTTGACGACAGAGAGTCATGGCGCTGCGTCACATATCGTCTGTACCGATGTCATAGCAAAGTCCAATGTAACTTTAAAACCCAAAGTTGGAATGGTTTGCCAGGACACAAAGGTGAGGGACAGAATGCCGGACATAGTAAAGACAATAAAAGAAACATATGTATCGGATCAACTGTCTAAAGATACACTCAGTACTGAATACAATTTGATGGGAAAAGCGACTGGGCTTGGTAGATCACAACGAATACTTGAAATTTTGACAACTAATAGCGCTGATCGCTGTTTCAGGTCTGTTACTAAATGAAGTCGAACGCGTGCGACGTCGGATACTATGTACTGCTTATAAAACTCGGACAAATTTTATTGGTGCATGCGTGGCTGTTGTTCCAATTTGTAGTTGTGTTAGCAATAAATTAGTGTCAATTGTAAGGCTAGCAGGTTTTATTTTCATTGCTAATACGGATAATGCGGGACAAGTATTTATTTTTGCATATAAATGACAGAAAAATGGCGTCATTTTTAATCAGCACTATTTAGATAGAATGGTTGAACTCTGCTATTTCTTATCAATCATTTGTGGTAAGAAAACCAACATTTTGTTCGGATTTATTTTTATTTTTTATATTAAATGTCGAATGCTGCATTTCTACTAGAATTTTACAATGAGTGTGCATTACAAGGGTTGTGTCCCAAAGAACCGATTCTTTATCCGTTATTATTTCTCATCAATTGTTTGTTAATAAGGGTAGTTTTCCAAAAGGATCAGTATTTTTATTCAGATTTTATGCATGTTTTAAATGATAAGAGAACTATGGATGAGGCTACAGTCTTATTCTGTATGCCTTTATATCTAAAAATATTTTTCATAAATTTGCTGTAGCAGGTAAATTTGAAAAAGAACTTGCCGTCACTTTTATGTATCACTGATAACAAAATGCCCTAGAAGGTTTATCGAATTATACTTGTTCCTTTCCTAAATCTTCTAAAAAAGCCTTAATTTGTTTTTATGGTTATAAAATCTTAGTTTTCTGAATCTAATGAACAGTATTCATACTCTAAAAAATCTTCTCATAGTAAGACATTATTGAATTCATTATTTTGATAAATACGTTTTATTCTCTTAGGGACATTGTGATGATATACAAACTTGTGAAACAACTTCCTCGTTATCAACGATTAGTTGTGAGGGCGCTGCGGCACTTGTCCCGAATATCGACTTCATGGCAGAGACGGACTCTACCTTTAATTAAAAGGTAAAGTTGATATAGATCACAATGACACAAAAGTGAGACAGAAATGTTTACTTGCTTATTTCAATTGCAATAATCACGATGGTTTCCAATTTATCAATCAATTTCCTAATGACCAAATTTCTTTAAATTTGCAGCATTAACGAAAATATGAGCAAGTGTCGTCACCTTCATTTGATGAAATGATGGATTTCCTTGGTCTATCATTCAATGCTGACGACGCTACAGCCGGTTCAATAGACACATTGAAATATGACGGTTTCTGTTTACAAAGCGAACCAAATGACACAAAGGCGCTCATTGAGGCTGCAGCCAAGATCAAGATGCCACCTCAGAAACCAAAACGACGGAGGTCTATAACAACTGGTAACTCAATGACCATAGTAACGGGAACACCAACACCAAGAAATGATGGAAATACCGTAAGGATCTTGAAATCTTCAACTGACAGTGCTCCAGCTCCACTCAGTCACTCTCCACTCAAAGAATCTCCACTCGGTCAGTCTCTAAAAGATATCGATGACAGAGCCTATGGTGATAACACATCGACTTCTGTAAATATGGCTGCCAAAGACACTCACAATGATGATGAAGCCTGCTCCACCATGATGAGCGAAGAGGCGCCATTTCCATCGATTCGCGATGACGAACAGCAAATAAACACACAATCTAACATCAAAGGCAATCGAAAACGACGGATCAGCCTTTCTTCAATAAAGAAGAGGATTGTATCAACTTTCGCTCGATCGCGGAAAGACGATGGGGTCCCTTTGCTGTCAGAGGAATATGACTGAAAGTGCTGACTTGGTTGGAATCGAATCATCTGGAATTTCAGTTCGTCTTTCAATTTCATTAAAGGCATAGTTGTTAAACAAACATTTTGTCTCATGGATTTTTTACGGTTAATTTCTGCATTAATCGTTTCAAAGTTGCTCATAAAAGAATCGTTAATATGTAATCCATCACGAAACACACCTCGGAAAATAATTCTTAGGATGTCTTACAGGCACCAATGAATGGTAGAGGTGTCTTACGGGAATCAGTCAACATAAATATTGTTGATTCTACAAGAACATTGCAATTTTGTTAAAATGAAGGAACAATGGATGACGTCAATTGTCTTACAAATGTACTTGCTGTCCAGACAATTTTGGCACATTTTTAGATTTTAAAGAATGCCTTCAAAGTAAATGAAGCTTAAAGATCCATTAGCCGTAACTTTGGTCGTTTTTAAATTTTTTTTGTGTTCTGTTTATCATCTGCAAGTTTCTGGTTTGAATCCCTGAACCATGGAGAAATTCCTAATATTTAGTTCATAAATATACCCTATATGAGTATAATCTGCATTGTTATTGTTTAAATTTTGTATTCAGGTCCGGACTAGAATACATCAAAGTTTATCAACAATAACAATGGTCATTTCACATATACAGGCTGTGTTGGCAAGAAAGACACCGGGCGTGGTCATGATGATTGGATTATGGTAAAATTCTGTAGTTGATACACTGAAACAGAGTAGTGAAAAATTAGTCAAAAGTTACAGCTAAAAACCCAAATATTGTATATATTTTGTGAAATCCGACCCTGTACAGTACACAGTCATTATTTGCATAATAGTCACGTGACTAATGTTTTGCTGAAACTTCCAAAAGTCGTTGTTTCCTCCCTCTAGCGAACACGCTGCACGATTCACGATTGAAATTTGTGCATTGACAAGTCTTGGTAATATCCTTCAAATCCGTGTCTGGGATTTCCTTTATATGCCTTTGTTTTGTGTTATACACAATAAAAGGGGTTAAATTAAGGTGCTTTTCAAGGAATTGTAATTGTCCCGCCATATAATTTGAATGGAGACTCAGACAAAAAATCGCAGACAAGAATTTGATCATGCCTTTGATCACCAAATACTATACAGAACGTATCATTCAGTTCTTTCCTCGATATCTTCAAGTTTATAAAGAGAAAGGCTGTGTACCTGACCGTTGACTGTATATAGGAGACGCATTAATCATGCCTATAGTCCAATTATTCATAAATAACCCACACTTTCGGAGATTTGCTGTCGCTGACAGTTCCATTCCTTATTGATTTTTGTTGAAAACGTAATAGTTGACGTAATGTGAACATTATTTCAACAGATAATAAACATCAAACTTTAAATCAGCGAACAGTCTTTTGGGAAATCCTTTTTATGGCTAAACCAAAACTATCGAGAGTCATCACCACAGAAACACTCATTGCCACTGTTAAGTGCTGCAACAGTCTTCCTCTAACCCGACACGCTCTGATACATCCTTGTATTGTGACGTCACTCCAAGGTCTCAGACATGTCATAGCTACATGTATGGGAAATATTCTAATATGACTTTCCTTGTATCGACCGAGAAAGTGCGGATCTGCGAAGGAACAAAATTGTGATTTATTGGGGCTGTCATTTGTAGCATAAATTTGACAAAATATTTTAAGTCACTAACAAAAGTGATTCACAGTTCAGTTTTATTACTATGGTATAACATGTTCATGTCTCCAATTAGGTCAATAAAGGCATCAAGTTCACAAGTGCCATATCAAACGATGTTTCTTGATGATATCCATCAAGTGGCAGCAAGTTTTTAATTGAACAATTCTTTATTAGTCAGGGACAGCAGTTCAACGGTTGAACTGTTTATCTTTACTCCATATTTGCCAGCAACTTACACTGTACATGTATTGCTGACACACCGCAAAGGTCACAACAGCAGAAATTTTTACGTTTAGGCTGACTCAGCTGATAGCATTTAAACAATGCAAACAATGGTACCGTTGCTTACAGGGGTAGGGGTCAAGAGATATTTTAGAATTTTTGGAATGAAAATATTATCGAAATTGTATACGTGATGATTCAAGGCAATGTAAGACGCTCTTTGACGTAACGGATAACTAATGTCAAAATTTATCATTACTTATACTGACCCCTTGCAAATATGCACGTTGGATGAAAAGTTTTGAGCTTAACTATGAAGGAGCCATGCTACATCAACAAAGCTTGATTTGCATTTATTTCAACTCTTCAGATGACCAACTGAATGGTTTATTTTCAGTTTGCTGTGTATTTGACTGCTGATACAAGACTTACGGGAGGCAATAAAAAAAACAAGGAAAGTTGAGAAAAAATGTGTCTTGTGTTCCATCAGGACAACGCTCTACCCCACAAGTCAGTCATTGCCATAACAACAGTGCGTGACTGCGGCTTCAAACAAATAAAGCAACGTATCGATACTGACTCTATACCAAACATGGTCCTTGACAAAATAAAAGCAGCAGATCATTTCTTATATAAACTATTCCATCCTCAGTTTTTACAATTATGACTTTTGCACAGTCAATCATTACGTGTCAGGTAAAAAACACATCACCGTTTATACCATAGACGGTAGAGTGGGGCCTCTACAGTCTTTGGTTTAAGCAAAGTAAACTTGGCTCTTCTCGTATTTCTTCTTTGAAGCAAGGTCATTTACCTTGATTTCAACTATTTCCAAATTTTCTCTGAATCAAATCAAATACAGCATATAAAAATGCTATCATATGAGAAGGAATGGGCGTTTGAGTTGGTCATGTAATGGCTAAATATAGAGGTAGTGTCTTTTTAATGTCCTTTTTTAAAACTTACTGTACTGCTAAAATTCTCCTGTGTAAGAGAACCCATTCTTGATTTAATAATTCTTTGAGAATGTTATTCTAAAATAACAAACATGCACCATGTTAGTTGTCTTGTTTGCAAATTTATTATATTCCTTGATTTGAGATTTCACTGAGAACTTCATCTTACAATAAGAAATGAACCTTGTTAATTTCCTTGTTTGCACGTTTATTCAATATTCTCGATTGAAGAATTCTCTGAAAACTTCATTCTTAAAATAAGAAACGCACCATGTTAATTTTTTTGTTCATGTGTGCATCGTATTTCTTAATTTAAATATTCTCTGAGAACAGTATTAAACTCTCAAAATAAGAAACACACCCTGTTAATTTTCTTGTTTGCATCATTGTTGTATTTCTTATTTTAATAGTTGTATTTCTTGTTTTCGGATAGTATTTTCAAACAAGACATTATTTCTAGCTATACTCCCAAATTACTTGTTTCAAGAATATGGAGAGATCTTAGAATAACAAAAAATTTCAATATAAGAATATTTTCTAGAATGTGTATCTAAGATTTCAGGATGAAGCTTTTTTTCTTGTTCAAATGATCATTGAGAAAATAAAATTCTTGATTTGATTTTTATGTTTTCTTGTCTGTTCTTAAAATAAGAAAATTAGTCATCTTGAATTAAGAAAAGTGCAAATAAAAAGAGAAATTTTTTTATTGATATAGGAAAATATTTTCTTATTTTAAGAAATAAGGCTATCTTGATTCAGGAAAACTTTTCTTGTTTCAAGATATTTAATATCAAGAGGGATAAGCTAAATTTTCTGGCTATACTCCAGAGATAAAATTTATTAATTCAAGATAAATTTTCTCAATATCAGATTTTTTTCTAATTGTAAGAAAAACATATTTGGCATTGCACAGTAAGTAAAACAATATGCCACCAAAGGGGTTTGATTATTAATCAATGTCCAAGTTTATCATCAGTGATTTATTTTCTGTGTTCCATTCAATAACAATGCCCGAAGGAGCAGTAAACACTTTGAATGAAATGGTACAGCAAAAATGATCACCATTAACACCCTGGAGGCAAAAAGTAAACAAAGTTTATAAAATTTTGACATATAATGCATGGACTTACATCAGCAAGGAATTGCAGCAAATCATGAGAATCTCCTAGTAAGTCTTTTCTATTTTGGCTTTGTCTTGCAAATAATTCCATACTTCCAATACTGTTATCTTGTTGATTTGCGATGTTTTCAGCATTCTCACCCGGGTATGCCTCTTGCAACTCTGCAGAGTCATCAAAGGCAACTTGCATCTAGTCACTGAAAGATGAGGAAATTTTCATGACATACCTGAGACGGTGAAAGATGAGGAAATTTTCATGACATACCTGAGACGGTAGGTCATTGCTTATATTAATATGACCGCTACAGATCATATACATTTTCATATATTGGTTTTGACTGAAACACAGTGGCATACTTTTCAAAACCACACGATATCAGCGTTGATAGTGAAAAGTTCAACAGTTCATTGACAAGGGATAGTAGCCTTGTGAAAAGATCAGTGATAAACAATACAGCTGCTGTTCAGAGTACACAGTTAACCCTTTTCCTGCTAGACAGTATCACTTCCCCATCAGCCAGGTCAGTAAAAAGCGGTATTGAGCCAAAACATGACGTATTTTCACCCACTTGGCTTGGTATGTTATAGCATCTTGCAGTATTTTTGTTTTCAACAGCTTTCAAATGTAGAGTATTATGTTAAGATACACCGTATGGAATATGTCGTGCTTCATTAATTTTAACCATCTTGACCTGGTTGTAAAATATGGATTTGGCAGGAAAAGGGTTAAAGCAATAATTTTTACAGTAATTTTTTAACACTTTCACCTGAAAAAATATCACAATGGCTGTGCTGTTGGACAACATAGTGGATCAAAATTTTAAAGGCTGACTTCCAATGAAAAGAATGAATCATATATTCAAAACCTACATGTATCGTATCTGCATCCTGACGGATTGACATGTAGGCAAGAGATCTAACAAACATGTCATGTCTCTCTTTGCTTTTATCTTTCACTTTCTGTCTTCTGCCGACAGCTTGTCTGCTTTACAGTACACACATTTTCTTCAAATCCGTGACTGTTTTACGGTACACCAATTTACATCCTCTCTTGAAACTCAATGTGAAGAAGCAAAATGAGTTGCTTACTGTAATTTGGTGGACATATCAATGGGGAAATTTCTTCTGTCATCTTGAAACACCAGAGTTTTCTCAAAGCGTTCATACCTGTTCAAAAGTCCTTCAACTTCTTCAACAGTTGTCTGTAAAACAAATTTATAAGCATGATGGCTAGAGAAGAAATGTAATATTTGCTGAGAAAACCTTGAGCAATCAGCAAAGAATTCTGGCAAGATATAAGAAGGAACATTGCAATGGCAATCTTGTCAACGTGAAAATCAGTGTGCAGGCAGACGTAATAACACCAATGGCAGTAAAACTGTGCTATAACGTGTTTACCTCTACAAACACATCTAAAAACATCAATCTAAATAACGCACACTGATCATACATGTACCTTAAGCATCGAGCAACCTTGCAATTCTAAGTCTATCCTCTGCCACATCAAATGCATTGTTGAGATTTCCTTGGGATCAAGTTTGTTGTATCTCATCAAATCAGGCCTACAATTTAGCAAGTATTCCTAGCGGGGACCACAATATGTGTTCTTCTAAACTAGTTTAACTGCAGCCCAAATAAAATTCACTCCTCATACACTGTAGAAACTATACGAGCAATAGATTAACAGCATTGACTATCTGACAAAGACACCTGGATTCTTATGAAACAGTTGACCAAACAAGACAGAACATAACCTCCACAAAGAATTTAGTGAAGAGAGAAACCAAGTACTCACAAGAGAACCTTTGGTGATATGAGGCTCATAAACCGGCACAAACTGTCAAATGTTACAAGTTATAAACCAGACTGTGGTGAAAAAAATTCTTTACACGTTCTCTGTGCATCTTATATCATCTTCATACCAATTCTGTTGTACATGTAGGATTGATAAGATTATCTTGGAAATTGTACACTATGAGCAAATACCGGTAGTTCACACTTACTTTTTATCAATAGAGACATGACAGAGACTTGTGCAATGAGAGGTGTCTTCTTTATTGTTTAATGAGACATACCAAATGTAAATCTATTTTCAAAACATAAATATATGGTCTTACCTGTGTAAATGTATTGAAAACCAAGCCATCCCTCAAACCAGATGTAAAGTGTATAGACACCTGGGTACCTGTGAGCAAAAGTTAAAATGAAATGAATGTTGAGATACATTGTACCTTCCTTTCTGTTTTCCTTATTTCACAGACAGTGTCTTAATTCTGTGGTTGAGGAGTAATACCGGTATTAGGAGAGGATTAAATAGCCTTCTACTAACACATTGCAATGACAGATCTTCACTTCAGGATCTTTTGCCATCCCTGACTATACTAGTCCGTACAAATTAACATGTCCACAGAATCCTTAACTGACTTTCAACAGTGTTTTGAGTCTCTGAAGAGAAAAATCATTTCATCTTTTTTTTCAGTGTTTTACATCATGGCTACTGCCAGGTGGACTTGCCCAGTTGTCTTCCTTCACCATCATAGTAAAAATGTGTTCAGGTGACCTGGAGTTAAAATAATAGAAGTAAAATTTACATTTTATCTTAATCATGCTGTATAGCTGCAATATTTTTCGATGACCTTCACCCCTTCCCCTCCCCTCTTATTAGCACAATGTACCTGAATGTTAAATTCACATCATCAGTAGTATAAATGTAACAGGTAACACAACGCTGGAATGATCAATATTTTGATGATTTTTGATGCTGCAAAGTATGTTGACTCTTGTCATATTTTTATTTTGATTGGGAATGCTGTAAATTTTACCCATAATATGTATCACTTGTCTTGTAAACAGACATACCTGTGTATCAGATGATCATGCTTTGGATTGATATAACACAGAGTTGAATCGAATAAATGTGTGATAACAAATGCAATAAACACAGCATCATACATAATTTGAGTGATGGCATGTCAAGCGTCAATCAAAAAAATGATTGCCTAGGTTTAACAGTAAGTTTTGAAAAGCAGTCTTATCATTAATTATGTCAAAAGTTACAAAGTGTGACTGACATTCTTGCAAGAGTTTTTATTTCTAATTGAGGTTGCTGTGCCTGATATAATTTGTATAAAATCACCAAGCTGAGTATTACAGAGCATCATTTGTCAACATGACTGCAATTTTTTTAGAAATTAATATGCACAAATTACACAACATAAAATATAGATATTAACAACACAAACACAGTAGGGCACAAACACACCTTTGATATTATTAACCATTTCAAGGTCTAATAGTTGCATGGTAAGTCAGAGCAATACAATGTACTGCTTTCATTACTTTGTTTTGGATAACAAGGGTGTTTATCCCCAAATGTATGATTTCATTATAGCTTTGCAAACAGGATGCATGGTGTGCAAAACACAATGCTATTATTGAGAAGTGATTTCCAGCAGACCAAAATTAATTTTTCACCATGCTTGCGGGAGTGTAGCAAGTATGCCTTTAACAAACTGAACAAAAGTAATAGAAGACACATTATAAGTTACAGCTGATGGAACTTTGATTTTCTGATGGGTGAAATGAAATTACCTCATCATCATCATCATCCAGTTTAACTTCTTGAATATGATAGTCCAGATCAAACCTAGGACAAGTAAATACAATGGACATACATGTATATCAATACAGTCAGTACATGTAGATGTATTTGTAAAATTTACAAAAATATAGTGAAGTTTCAAATCCTGGTTTACCATCATCAGTTACCTCATGACGATTGAAAAAAGTGAAACCAACAAAATGAAGTTCAAAATCATAACAAAATATAGATATAAAATCCCACCCTATAACCAGTATCCAACCATACTGGATTGTTTAATTTGGATGGCTATCATGTAATTATGGTATGTTAAATATCAAAATGGTAATATTGAGCTTACATGTACATGTAAGGGCCCTGTCACACCATGACGATTTCGCTAGCATATGCCAACATATCAAAATTTTTTTGAAATGCTGGCACATGACATATTCTTCAATTTTGGACATAGTGTATTCATAATCATTTATATGCATTTTATTTATTTACAGCATCACTTTATTTCTGCAATATTGTGTTTTTCAAGATATTGCAAAAACTTGAGTAAAAGAGGACAAGTTTGCAACAGACTTGACCCGTTTTGCATGGGATTGAAAAACACCAAAGTGCAGTGGGGGGTGTCTGTGCCTTGTGAAAGAATAGCATTATATTGCTACATGTAGTTGAGTAGGTTTGGGTGATGGTGTCTGTAAAAGACGTGTGTGTTTTGTTCTTATCAAAGTTACAAGTCCAACAGCACTGTTATGTACACCATAAATACTAGTATACACTATAACACAGTGTATCTTACATTATACCATGCTGTCATTTCTGTTGGTTGTCCTACAGTTAAAGTATCATTCAGTATGTTTCCAAATTTCAACACTACCAAACGAATGGTAGGTGGACCCTCGGTCAATACGACATGTAGTGTCATGAAAGCCCTCCTCGAAGAGAATGAATTTATGCAGGCCTGAAATAGCGAGGGAACTGCTGTATAGTTTTATGGCCTGTATTGGTGCTGAACTCATAGAGATTGGGCTCATCTTTCATGACTTTATGTACATGTACAATGTAACTTGCCGAATAGTTGCACTTGTAGCATTTATACGATTACATTCATGACAATATGTTTCAATGTCCAAATGTTATACCTAGCCTGTATTGGTATTTTGATAGGATTATCCGGGTTGTAACTAGTGGGACTATTGTCAAGACAGATGAATATGGTGATTCCGATACATCAAGCTGACCACAGGCGTACCACACACCAGTGGTCTTGTATCAGATCATACAGTAATGACCAGTAAAATGTACATGTAGTGTAAGTACAGGGGTAGAGGTTTTGGGCTCTCTATTTTCTTTCATGCTCTGATTTTATTTGTATCCTACAGAACTGTTGTGTGGTACTATTAATTACCCAACATGCACTCATACTACTGTTAAGATACTAAGATGTACTGGTACGGGTATATTTTCATTTGGCTTATCATTTTAATTTGCAAATAATAGGCTAATGGTTAAACATGTTCCTTTCACTTTGTGGTAATGTTTTGTTTATCGTGACCCATCCATTTTTTCACCTTACAAGGGGAACCAAAAAGACAAACAGGCTATTGTCATGTTGCTTTCCTTTGCTTTGCTTTCTGTCTGTCTGATCATTAAATTACCTGTACTGCATTGTAATAGGCAACAACAATATACTCACAACTTGTGAGAGACATATAAGTACTGAGTAGTAGGAACTGGTGATGGCAATCAGGGAATACAAGGTGCAAATAAACTACGTAATTTTGAGTATCTTCTGTTTTGTTTATTTTTTATGTATTATTACAGATAATATAGAGCTACAAACAATCAAAATCAGTAAAATACAATGCATTTGACTAGAATGGTAAAAAGGTTACAAAAACTGTTTCTTTACTAATGTGATTTTCTTTTTTTACAGGTGTATATCTGTAAAAAAATGGAATAATTGAGGGATCGTCTCAGATTGTTGCATAAGTTCAAGAAATTAAATTCATTCATTTAGATCAAAACCCACTCCGCCCTCTCCTAAACGAACGTTCAATAATGTGAAATGTTGATGTCGGCCTGAGAGTACATGTACAATGTAGCAATGACAGCCTCTGATAGCAGTGATGCTTTACACTGAGCTGTTTTCAGTATTCTTGATTTTGTTTTGTTGATCTCAGTTTTTGCTATTTTATCCAGCAAGAGCTTCATTTCCGTAATCTTTGAAGAAACTTTCTCTTCCTCTTCATTGATCAGAGATTTTTGTCCTTTTTTTGGGAAATGTTATCATATTCATTTTGTGTCTGTTTGAGTAACAAACACGACTTTGCGACTTGAAGTAGTGTTACCATGAATCCTTCAACACCAGTTACATACGTCATCAGCCAAGAGTTTTGCATGGTATATGCCAATACAATTCAAAAACTCAATGATTCTTCGCCTTCAAATTGCTGAAATGATGAGAACTGTGATACTTTATTTTCCTGCACACAAGAAGCATCAGCCCATGATTTGGTGGTGTAATTGATCAATGTTCAGTAGTACTTGTGGTTTCCATTTTTTAAACCAATGTTGTCAATACGTCTCCAGTCACACAAGTTGCTCTGATGTTTCTTGTAAATCCATACTGTTTGGAAACATTACTTTCCTTTTCTTCTTGTTCCTTTTTCTTATCAATATATTAAGTCATATATTTTTCCAGCTTTCCAGCGTCAAACTCGTATACACTTTTCCAATCCTTCCAGCATCCCTGTGCTTTTTCCGTTGTTGACAAGTCACCCTCGTGTACAAACATGTAGGCCTACACAAATTTTTTTAGTCATTATTGTGATTTTCAAAGAATTACTTTGAGCCAGCAACTGGTTTACCAACTAGAATCATTTGTCCAGGGGATTTTTTTTTTCAACATTTTTGCTGATAATAATGCATCTTGTAAAGACTGCAGTATTCAGTGTTTTGTCAACACAGTGAGAGTGAAATTACCCAGTATGGTTAGAGTAGGCAAATGCTTATAGCACATTTAAATAATAATACTTTTTATCTTTATAATTTGATGAATGAAAGGTTTGGGATACAATGTTACTGTTGGTAAATTTTATTTGGGATGCGAATGAGCTGAAAACTGTTACTGTAGAATTTGTTGGCTCAAGTGTGCAGTTTTTGGGGTTTTTTAGACACAAAGAACTTGTGATCACAAAATAAAGGTGCAAAAGTGAAGTTCATTAATTGAATGTAGGTCAAACCCCTTCTCCTCGGGAACAAACGAATTTCGCTTTTTGAACTTTAATGCGACAATCTGAGATGGCACCTAACATACCACTGAATAGATTTAACTCTTTAGAAAGGTTACATGTATACCAATTGTTTCTCTTACAGGTGTATATCTGGGAAATAATGGAATTATTAACATACCATTCCTTTGAGTAAAATAATACTATTTATAAACATTATACAAATTATTTCTTTACAAATTTGTTTTTATTTCTCTTCCAGTTGTACTAGAGATCACGAAAGCATTTCCTTTCGGCATCTTGCTTTGGTGATATTTTTAGTCATTTGCTATGGAGGTTGGTACCCCCACTGTAAAGGAGGCTACATGTATCTCTCTATTCGGAGAGTGTAGATACTTCAAGTGGTATGTGTACCGTATGTATTGGAGAATTTAGCACAGCACTTTAGCCCCATAATTGGTGTCCCACAAAGTAATATCAATACCTCAGAGTCAAAGACAAAGCTGTACCATCTCAAAACGAAGGTCAAGATACAGTGAGGTGCCTAAAAAGATAGTTTCTTGGCCATGCCATTTGATGTACAGTACCAGTTCTGAAACCCTACAAGCCCAGGTCTGAAGATAATTCAACCATGCTGTTATAAGAAGTGGTAGCTGGGTTGGCCAAAGATGTCAAAATGCTTCAGAAAACCACAGAACAGAAAGATAAGCAATCTTCTAAAGCCCAGAGTCCTGCTGATGTGCAGCATGCCCGGAAGGTCATGCATTGTATCTGATTGGTCGATTGTCATTATTCACAGTAAGTTATGGGGTTTATTTGTGTTATTCAATTATAATGGTAAGATTCAGCCATCCAATTGGATAACTGCTTATGTGATGCTGCACATCAGCCCGAGAGTGCTAAAATCAAAGATAGAAGCACGATCCAAAAACGCTAACAAAGGCACAGTAAGTGAGGCTACCCACAATTCTCCATGATCTGTACACACGGAGATTACTCACTGAACTGAAGAAAATTTATTCTGTACACAGAACAACTCGGTCCATATTTCAAAATTCTGGCAACATAGTTCTGATAATCATAATTTTCTTATTTCTCACTGTGAATAATGAGAAGATCAACCCTTTTTCTGCAGAGGAGATAGCAATTTTGTAATTTTTGTCGACATAGATTTTTGACAGCCATACACAATATTTTCAAGGAAACTAAGGGAATGAGTTGCATCTGTGTTGGCAAAAGAAAGGGTATTGATTTATTTAATGTTTGTAACAAAGAAAATTTGCATGTCTGACAGGTGGTATGATGAGACTATCTTAGTTGCTGATAACTATCTTGACAAGTGTGCAATTTTTAGCACCTCAGAACATAGACTTCTCATTCAATTTACTCTTGAATTTTAAACATAATCAATAATTTTGGAACATAGTTTTAACAAATAATCCTGAACTTAAATTGTAAGTTAAAAATTGTTAAGAAACTGATAAAATTGAAAAAGCCTTTAGCAAAAAATGTCTGAGTGAACAAATCAAGGGGAATTGTGGGTAGCCTCAATTACTGTGAAAGGTCCAGGTGGAAAAACATCAGCTGCAAGGAAAGTTGTCAAGGGCTCAGGCCAAATTACGTAATTAAAGTCCTCTATAGCAGCTTAGAGCAGTATACCGGTACTATTTGAAAAGGGACACATTATAACACCAGAGTTGAATGATCATCAGGCTAAGAAGACGTGTACAGCAACTTGTGTCTGAAAATGTCCATCTTAAAAAAGCAGTAAAAGTACTGGAAGATCATGAAAATGAATATCGCTTACAAGCTAGTACAAAGACAGGCTGCTGAAGTGAATGAACATACTGTACAGCTCAGAGATGCCACCAGTGAGTCTCAGAATGAGTTTTTGAAAAAGTATAGTCAAAGATAATGCCATACTGAAATGTATGATGAAGACAACAGGTGTTACTCAGAATCTCTACGGAAATGTGTCATGAGTCTGGACAATCATCACATCACTACATCCAGAATAAGTACAGTATAATTAGAAAAGGTTCTGAAAATTGCTGTAAGAGTGCAAACTCTCTTCTAGTCATCGAATGATTGACAATATAATGGATTCGCCGGTGTTTACGGCCCAACAACAAATAGCACAGACTCTAGCGCCCTCTGAACACATTTGTCTATACTAAGATGAAACAAAAAATTCAGCAAGACCTTCAATACTTATGTCATAACCGACCAAGAGAAGAACATGTATGTTTTAGGATTGTGCGATATAGCTGATAAGTCATCACACATCTTGCTAAGCACTTTCAAATTAATTCTGGGAGACATTGAGGCCTCAACTACAAGTGGTGTGGCCACAACACTTCTTGGGCACATTTCTAACATGATGAGTGATACAGCTAGCAATAGCTTTCAGTGAGCTGCTGGAAAGCTATAGGAAAGAAATTCTACCAAATATGACAGAGAATTGGCACCTATACTGACAGAGGAAGAGCAACAAAGCTATGTCAAGATGAATAATCTTTTTTTGTGCTTTACATATTTTAGTGAATTTTGCCTACTGCTCTGCAGAAGTCTTTCAAAAGTTTGAGAAGGAATATATCAAATGAGGGATGTGTTGCATTGATACAGTACCGGTACGTGCGGCTGCTAGCGTTTCTCCAGCTGTTGTGAAGAGAAGTGGCTCATATGCAGATTTCTTGACGCTTGTTTCTTCTTTAGGTTTCACGAACAACATAGTTTCTTTCAGAGATAATCGTTTCAACATTCTTTTTCTTTTAGACTGTCACATTTATTTTCATTGCACACACATTGCAACATTCTTACACACAGTACCGGTACATGGTGCCACAAATGCCATGCAGACTGCAGTTCTCCAGTCCATACAGAACCTACATGTATGTTATCTGGCAGGGTTGAAAGTGTTGGGCCTTTTAGACAAGCTTGTTACTGGACCATACTGGAGAATCGTCCATGGCCTAGGGAAGTATGAATGTCTTGGATCTTACAAACACTACCTGTGTGGTCTGAGACGCGCCTGAGGCGAGCCTCAGGTGCACCCAAGGCACGCCTGAGGCGAGCCCAAGGCGAGCCCGGATGGTGCGTTAGTTCTGCTTTGAACTGTACATGTACAGCTGAGCTGATGGACTTTCCTTGCGTGTACTGCACAGAATGCAACTGACTTTGTCCAGGAGTCTGATAAGCCATTTGATGACCAGTCACTTCATGATGATCAGTACCTAGATGCCCTTCTCAAAGACACACCCAACATTGATGAGCTAGCAGTTTCCCTGGCACAAACAACATGCCCTGCACTATCTAACGTGCCATGAAACATCAGCTCCCTCATGGCAGACTAGCAGCAGCGGTTGGAGATGTCAGCCTTTCTGTGGTTCAACAAATAAATTGCCGGACTTATTTGGAATTGTTGATTTTCTGCTACACTATCACCACAATGCAACTACTTTGGAGGCACCGTGGACCAGTGGTTAGGGTAATGGACTCACTATTGGAGGATGGTGAGTTCGAGACCCGTTCAAGTCCCAGTAGATCCAGGGTAGCGAACTCACTGTCAGAGGACGGTGAATTCGAGACTCTAGCACGGTGTTGTGCCCTTGAGCAAGGCACTTTACTCCTCAGTGCTCCATTGGGGTAGTGGGTTATGGGTACCTAATCCTGTAAATGGGCTAGCGCCCGTTGGATGATGGACTAAATAAAACAATAAAACTTAGTCAAATGAAGCATATTTACTGTAATGTATTCAATCAACAAAACAGATCAGTGGTTACGCTGTCAGTGGTTTAGGGATCAGGTTTTGACAGAATCAAGGATAGCAGGTTTGAAAAGAGCCTTGTTCAAACAGAGCATTTGCATTCAGCACGATAAATTACAAAAATTAAGATCCAAATTCAGCTTGAAATTGCAAACTGGAAATGAAAGCACTAATTGCCAAAACAAAAATCAGTGATGAGATGATTTTATATACTACGGCCTTTGGCAGACAAAGGAGGAAGTTGACCAACATCTCCAAGACATTGGTACAATCAAAGAAAAGAAACGTGCACTGATTGCAGAGCTGAAGTTCTGAAAAACTGTTCTTCAGCAGACAACAGCAAACCCAAATTTTTTTAATGTATCAGAAAGACAACAATCAGGCAAACACACACCAAAGTCACTACAGCAGCTAATAGAGGATGTAGTATTGCTGGTCAATGAAACTAGGGGGATTGTCCTCCAACTGAATCTCCATTGGGACATACACCTCTTCTAGTGGGCAAAGATATCTAACATACCGGTACATTTCATCAATGTGGTGCCTGGCTTTGAAAGCTGGCACAATGTAAAATATGATGATTTTGATATCACTTACACTTATCAGCTGCAAGATGATTATCAGAAGGAACTCTACAAATTGTTGGATATGTTGATAATACCACTGTGACAACAACCTACATGTAGTATCTCTCTTCTAATCTCAAAGTGCAGCGCATGTACCGGTATCTCCTATGTACATGTAAAGTGATAAATGCCATCAACACACTACACGTCAGTCTTGCCAGCGTGATGCAAATAAAAATAACAGATATAAGGATAATATCAAGTAAATCCAAATGTATCATTGTGTACAGTGTACATGGCCGAAAGTCACGTTGCGGAACGACTATCTGATTTTACATAATAAGTTCTGAGAAAAGTCACGACAGTTCGATTGTTCTTCACCTCCACAACCTGATTAAGATGAAATGATTCAGCCTTCTTTATTTTGTTAATAATAACGAATAGGATAGGGCTGCAGATAGAGAGTCCAGACTGAAATGCTCTAGCGAAAAAGAAATGGTTCAACAATTATTTCTGACCTCACTTACATGTACCGAAAAATACAATGGCTACTATTTCCGATGTGTTTTAAATGAGGTGGGTTTTTTTCCACATGGGGTTACCTTATTCTCTTTTTTTTCAACAGAAAACTACAAATGACGAGGAAGTGTCCCGCCCACCCAAAAAGACGACAAGAAAGAAGACGAAGAAAGAAGGTCAACAAGGCGAAACAAGTAAGTAAACAGAATTCTATGGATTATTGATTGTTATAGACGTTTTGGCACTATAACCATTACCGTCCAAGTCGTTTCGGTCCCCCATGTTCCCAAGTTATTTCGGTAGATTGGGCCCAGTCGTTTTGCTTTTCTTAGCAGCAGTTTAGCTGGCCAACGCATAAGCCCCATGATCTACGCAGCCTTCTACAACAAACACGGCAGATGATGAGTTTTTATTCCTTTCATTCATTGTTTTGATATGTATGTTGCAAACAGACTTGGCGCAAGTCTGTTGTTTCGGCAATAGGACAAAGGACTTCGTCACCACTTTTACCTAATCGTACTAATTACGCCAACATGTGACGACTTTGACCGTGATTGGGAAGAAACAATTACACATTGTCATGATGATTGACAACTTTTCATCATAATCAGGCGGACAATTGATCTGTATCAAATGTTTTCTTGAAAATGAAAACGGTATAGACATTGCCATCAGTTATCACGGCAGATATGCAGCAGCAGGTCCAGAGACAAAGTTCATGCATACAAGTTTGACCGTTACAGTTGAAATGTTGAGCTAGAAAGACACCCAACAGTTGAAAAGGTTCAAGGAGATCGTTAAGCGTGTGAAAGAATTGAATTAAAAATCTGACAGACAAATATTGGTAAAATTTACCAAATGTTAGCGAAATAAAATGCTCCTTGCCCACTTAAATGAAACACATTCTGTTATACATGACAAAAATCATAAAAAAGTCTCCAAACGTCAAAAATGCAACATTTCGTAAGCAGAAATGAGAGCCGCCATACGTGGTCATTGTATCATCAAAGCGATAGCATTAACCACGGCCACACATGCACATATCCTTTACGCGTGTTTTGATGTTTGGTAAAATACAACTTTTAAGTTATGATGAATTCAATTTTGAGAGTCAAAGTTGGCAAAATCTAGTTCGCTTGAGGTAAATGTCAAGGCATTTACTGCGATTTTCGATGATCCCGACATGAACAGCGAATTGCCTTCAACATGGCTGTCTGGCTGGCAGGCTGCTAACAAACGACAGCGTGTACAACATTCTAAAACAGTGTCAGATGGCCCAAAATAACAAGTAAAAATCCCAGAAGGACGACAAGTGCCAACAGATGAATAATCATCGTTAAAAGAGATACAAATATGACAATGGGGGCCAAACTAAACTGTGATGTCAACTGCATATTGCAGTGTATGTAAGTGGTGAAGTCATGGTGAAGCATGAGGCACCATATTTCGCTTAACCAAGTAAAGTTTAGCGAAAAACGTCCCACGTGTCTATAGCCATTTTTGTCTAATGACAGGCGCCTGTCAATAGCTGGATTCTGTCTATTGACAGACAACTATCAGTACTGGGTATAGCCACGGCCATTAATATATACTGAATATCAGAAACAGCAGTACCAAAACGTTGTGAGAACAGGCTCTGAAATGACTTTGGTGTGATTATGCGGGACCGAAACTACTTGAGCGGTGGTGCTTTCGTGTTGAAAATACAATTTTTAGCAGCGACATAATGGATAATGCAAATAGTGCTCATATTAAAACAAAATACGACATGGAATTTATACCATTTTTCCACCTTCGGTTGTTGTAAAACAAAATTAAACAAAAAAATAGATGGTGTATTGTCTTGCAGGTCACAATCTTCAATAGGCACACCTACACTCGGGCTACACTCATTCATGTTTGTTCTTGCTTTCAATTTTTTTTCAGCCCTTGTGCATAGAGGATTAGGGGGAACCAGGAAAAAGCAACGACGGCTACGAGAGTGATGGCTATGTTGATCGGTGGACAAACATAGTCCAGCTGTCTGACGATGTACTAGCCGATGTCCATTGTCAAGTTGAAGCCTACAGACTATCACACAATCTTCCAAAAACTGCAGGGACACAGACAACGCCTTTGCAGACTGTAGAGGCGGGTACACAAACCAGTCAGGACGAGAGTGATGTCAAATGACAGCACAAAATCGAGCGGAAGCTTGACGAGGTGTTAAAAAATCAGGCCCCAACGCAACAAACGAGAAGTGATGTCGGTCTTCCACCCATACCTGTACGTCCTGCAACTATGCCAGCACCATACATTCCACCACCAACAACTTTGCCAACTTACCGCCAACTAAACTTCACAGAATCGTCACCAACTTCGGGTTGTCCTCAGCAATCTTTTTCCTCAGAAGGTCCTTTGCCGACAATTTCACAGCCATATGATGCCATTCCACCACAAATCTAACGATCGCTGAACGTGGCTTCGTCGATCAGCAACTTTGTGAAGCACTTAGTGTATAGCCTTTACATGCCAGAAGAGCAAAAAAAAAGAACTGTATCTGGAAATTCGGCCAAGAGTATGTCAAAGCTGGCTTTGAGCCCCAGGCGAAGGGACCTCATAAAGGACGCCATGTTCACTCACTACCCTCAACATATACAAATGTACCAGCTTAGGAACGCGACGCA
>LD343232.1:125401-135858 GCA_001465055.1 Ptychodera flava
TACTATGGGATAGAAATCTATTGCAAATATGTCACGTGACCAGACCTCATTAATTATGCGCATATCTAATTCTGAGCCAGCCAATAGAGCTAGAGGTCTGATTTTTCGTATAGAGGGATAAATTAGCATTACAATTTTTTTGACAAAATGTCATGTGACCTCGATGACCTTTGACCTTGAATATACGTATATGTCCATAACTCAGTAACCACAAGTGGTACACCCTTCATATTTGGTATGATGGGAGACCTTATGACATCACATCCTCTACATCATTAATTATGCGCATATCTAATTCTGAGCCAGCCAATAGAGCTAGAGGTCTGATTTTTGGTATATAGGGAAAACTTAGCAGTACAATTTTTTTGACAAAATGTCATGTGACCTTCATGACCTTTGACCTTATATATACATATATGGGCATAACTAAGTAACCCCAAGTGCTAGACCCTTCATATTTGGTATGATGATAGACCTTATGACACAAAATCCTGTTCCTAATTAATTATGCGCATATCTAATTCTGAGCCAGCCAATAGAGCTAGAGGTCTGTTTTTTGGTATATAGGGATAGCTAAACAATAAAATTTTTTTGACAAAATGTCATGTGACCTCGATGACCTTTGAACTTAAATTTACCTATATGTCCAAAACTTGATAACCACAAGTGCTACAGACTTCAAATGTGGTATGATGGGAGACCTAATGACACTGCATCCTGTACTTAATTAATTATGCGCACAATCTAATTTTTCTTTTGCTCTTAATGCTGCTACTTGTGTCGAAACCCGGTCATCGCTGCTTGCAGCTATATTTCATGTTTGTTCTTGCTTTCAATTTTTTTCAGCCCTTGTGCATAGAGGATTAGGGGGAACCAGGAAAAAGCAACGACGGCTACGAGAATGATGGCTATGCTGATCGGTGGACAAACATAGTCCAGCTGTCTGACGATGTACTAGCCGATGTCCATTGTCAAGTTGAAGCCTACAGACTATCACACAATCTTCCAAAAACTGCAGGGACACAGACAACGCCTTTGCAGACTGTAGAGGCGGGTACACAAACCAGTCAGGACGAGAGTGATGTCAAATGACAGCACAAAATCGAGCGGAAGCTTGACGAGGTGCTAGCAGTGTTAAAAAATCAGGCCCCAACGCAACAAACGAGAAGTGATGTCGGTCTTCCACCCATACCTGAACGTCCTGCAACTATGCCAGCACCATACATTCCACCACCAACATCTTTGCCAACTTACCGCCAACTAAACTTCACAGAATCGTCACCAACTTCCCATTTATTTAATGATACCAAAATAGGATCAGTGCGACTGGTTGTGCGACTCGCACAAAGTCAATAACACCGGTCGTGCGATCGATCGCAATGGGGTTCGTGCGACTGGTCGTAAGTAGTCAGAAACATGGGTCGTGCGATCACTTGAAATGAGGGTCTGCGCTTACTGTCAATTTTTTTAGCTGTGCCCGTCGCTAAAAAAGTATAACGCGTAGCGGTCATACTGCCTTTCAACTCTTAGCGGTGCACTCGTCGCATTATTAATCTATCCAGTTACATCAAACAACGATTCCAGTAAACAAACTTCAAAATCACAGACGAAAGTTCCGAAATCGTTGATTTATGACCGCCGATCGCGACTGTCATCGCCTTTCACAGCTGTGTGCGAGGACTTAGTTTGTACAGCCGTCCGTACTCTATGTTTATAAACCGATGTTTATGTTTGCAATCGAATCAATATAAGTTTCGTTCCTAGAGTTTGTTAGTTTTTGTTTTGTTTTTTTGCCCGGGAATATCAGCTGTCCCCGGGAAAGTTCCCGTAGTAAAAAGTAAGGTCAAGTGAACCACGGTCCCTCCCGGAACTGCTTGAACAATGCACCAGTGATGGTTTAATGATCGGCGTTAATTATCATCGACGCCGTTAACGTTTCAGGGGTTTGGGCTATATATCAAAGGATTTATTTTCATCTCTGAATGTTATGTCAGTTAGACAGCGCATTTTTTACTTTACTGCAATTTTAATGTTTAAATGTATGAATGGTGTCTGTCCACACTATTTATCAAGCTTATTTACTCTCAACTGCAATGTTCATGACCGTAATACGCGGTCTGCATATCACCAGGACTGTTATGTGCCAAGGTGTATTTCAAAATCTGGTCAACGTAGGTTTCATTTCCGAGGATCTAAAGTATGGAATGCTTTACCTACATATATTAGACAGAGTACTACTCTTTATACTTTCAAACGTAACTTGAAAGACTACATATTAAAGAAGGAATGTTTCCCTGTAGTTCCGTCTCTTGTACGCATGTCTGTGACATGTAGTTTTCTTTTCTTTTTTTTTCCGAACGAGCCCCGATGAAAATTACTGTACAGTAATTCGGCCGCTCAATAAAGTGTTATTTAAAAAAAAATTGTTAGTTTATATAAGAAGAACTTGAAGTTATTTTTTACACATCGACTGTTTCACTGTTTCTGCGTGCGTAGTCTAATTTCGGAACTATGACATGCAGCGAAGGGCAGTTTGTGTGACCGAGAGCCGGGCGAAGCCGTACGGCGCCAGCATGATTGTACGTCCGACGAGACATCTTGCTTGCCCGCGTTGCTGCTATCATCCCCAGGGAAAGCGTCTAAGCTGTCTACATTGCCCAGCCGCAAGCGTATTTTAGTCGAACTGACATGTTGTTTTTTGTACATTTTGACAATTGCAATGAAAGATTGTTTTTTTTAGCTCTGCATATCTCCTCTCTTCAAACATAGACGAAAGTACAAAGTTCCAACACTACGTGTGTCCGTCCATGATCCCAAAAATGAGCTGAAAACATGTGAATTAGCATATGATCAAAGCTTCAAGCCGAATTCCGAAAGTGACGGTGTCGACGTCAGACAGTGACGTGTGTTGATTGACAGCTGCAGGCTCTGAACTTTTTGTATACAGCCGGCCAGTGAAAACATGTGGTTTGCATATCAGTGTATTTACATAATTTATTTGATCTTGCATGTACACTCTCTGCTAGTATGAGTTGAGTATAATAAAGATTGAATGTTTGATTGATCGATGTAATATTTGCATATGAATAAACATTTTTGTTGATTTTTTTTTAATTCTGTCATATTTCTGCTTACGATTTCACTGCCCGGTCGATCTCGATTAGTTTAAATATTACGTTACGATTATAAAACGAAATAAGAATACTTAGTAAGTACTATTGCAATGATTGACACACAGTTCACAGTAATGAATGACCATGCGGTTAGAAAATGATTGATAATTGATACAGATGTCAAACCCCGCAATTAATGGACTGCTTGGCGCGGCGTAATAATATAACTTCTGATGTCGTGGCTTGGGAGGTCTGTCAACCCACTAACCCGCCTTTTGGATGAAAACGTGCGTTGATCTTTTGCTGTCGGGAGCTCTTGAACTCCGTAAACAGGGAAAACGTCGACACGATCATGCGGAACCTCTGAACACGGTCCCTGTGGAGGGACTGTGCTTTGAACCACATGCGGACATAAGCTTACTAAACACCGACAAGCACCGACAAGCACCGACAATTAAGGACCAACAACATATGAGGACCGACAATAGACCGACAGGGACCGACAAGTGACCGACAAGTTAATTAAAACCATTCTTTTTCGATGTTTTGGTTTTAAAATGTCATTTTCTACTATTTTGGTGAATATTTACCCAAGAGACCGAACTGAATTGACGAAACTGAACGAAATATTGGCCGACAAGTAAATCGCGTATGCAGGTCTATTGGCCATACTAATAAGGACCGACAAGTGATCGATAAGGTGGATAATTATCATTCTTTATCGATGTTTGGGCTTCAAAATGTCATTTTCCACTATTTTGGTGAATATTAACACAATCGACTGAACAGAACGAATAAACTGTACGAAATATTGGCCGACAATGAAATCGTATATATCTTGAAGCAGGCCTCTGCAAGGTGTCACATATGCCGGAAACCAAAAAAAAATTTTTAACTTGTCAATGACTTTTGGGTCACTTGTCGGTTTCTTTCTTTATACTTTTAGTTGTCGTAGCTTCAGATCTCTTTGTCGCTGTATTTTGTTTTGAAACTGTTCTTTTAATTCGAAACTGTATATATTTACAAAGATAGTAGAAAGTAGAAAGTAGTGTTTGAATGGCGAAAGTTCGAAAAATCGTTTTTCATTTTAATTTGTCGATGAGTTTTTGGTCACTTGTCGGTCCTTTCTTGACTTCATCTCTAAAGTGAACTAAATGCGTCCATTATATAGACAATGACCGACAAGTAAACCTCGTTCACAAATTTTTAATTACAATTTTTGTGAAATGAAAAGTGGCGTAAATTAATCGCTCGCCATGATCAATGCCTTGCCGCTGAATAGGTTGGAAATTAGCGCGTCATCAGACAGCAAAGTTGTGAATTAATGGAATCGCTTTGATCAAACTAGCATGGAGAAAAAAGGAACTTTAGGTAATATCGAAAAAAAAAAACTAAAACCATGTCACTTCGGTCCTTGACTTCATTTCTAAAGTAGAAAGTGCAGTTTAAATGGCGAACGATCGAAAAATAAAGTCGGTTTTTCTATTTTAACTTTTCCGTAACTTTTGGGTCACTTGTCGGTGACTGTCTTTTTTGTATAGTTGTTGCAGCTTTGGCAGATCTCTTTGTCGCTCTATTTCGATTTGAAACGGGAGGGGTATCAATAGCCAAGTTGAGTGCCGGTTGGCTATTGACACCCATTGGTATAGGCCGCCTGCAGTAGCACTATGGGACCGCAAAATGACGACGAAAGAAGCTTTTTTGAAGAATTTTTTTGGATTTCTATTGAGAATATATGTTGTTTAGAATAACTAAGCTAGGTTTGGTTGAATTTGGAGGCCGACTGAAAACGGGAGGGGTGTCAATAGCCAAATAGAGGACCGGTTGGCTATTGACACCCATTGGTACCCGCCTGCAGTAGCACTATGGGACCGCAAAATGACGACCAAAGAAGCTTTTTCGAAGGATTTTTTTTTGATTTCTATTGAGAATATATGTTGTTCAGAATAACTAAGCTGAGTTTGGTTGAATTTGGAGGCCGACTGGCGAAAAAACGGGAGGGGTGTCAATAGCCAAATAGAGGGCCGGTTGGCTATTGACACCCGGGTGTCAATAAACCAGGAGAAGCTCTATAGACTCGGTGTCAAAATGGCCTATCGTATGATTTTAAAATAAGTTTCATTCCGACTGTTCTTTTTTTGGCCCGGGAATCTCAGCTGTTCCCCAGGAAGTTCCGTAGTAAATAGTAAAAATTGAGGTCACTTTATATATGAATGCACCAGTGATGATTTACAATGATCGGCGTTAATTATCATGGAGTTGTAAGTCGCCGTTAACGTTTCAGGGGTTTGGGCTATGATTTTGTAAGCTTATATAAAGATAATTTGTAGTCATTTACACATCGACTGTTTTACTGTTTCTGCGTAGTCTATAATCACCCAGTTAAAATGATAAGTTTTTCAACAACCCCCTTTCACGATTTCAAAAACCATACACAGTTATACTGACGATCTTTGTAGCGACCGTGAAACACGGCGCTGAATCAGGAAATCAAAACACGTCTTTTTAATATTTTGGTCTCATTTTCTAAACTTTAGCGATCGATTCCTGTAAACCATGATACAAAATTGATACGAGTAGGTAACATTTCCCACAATACATTGAAAGCTTTCATTGTTTAAAAATTACTGCATAAACAACTCGCGGCTAAGCATTTCGGCGGGGCGTCCGGGCATTGGTACCGTCCGCGTATTGGCGGAACGGCCGTAGTTCAAGTTCGTAATGTTCAGTTCTTATTTTATTTATGTGTTGTCAGCTCACGACTTCACTGCCCGGTCGATCTCCATTACATGCATTTGGTTTACATGTAAACATCAACCCCTAAATATTACTTTACGATTATGAAATAAAATAGGAAGACTACGATATGTAAGGGTGCCGGAAATCGACAAGTGCGGGGCCAAAGTGAGGGCAAGCACAATCAAAGTGCGAGCGAATGTGAGGGCTTGAAGTGAAGGCTCTCACAATCGAAGTGCGAGCGAATGTGAGGGCTTGAAGTGAGGGGCGCCTTGAACCGATCAAATTCGGGCTCAGGCATACAAAAAATGAGAGTCAAAGTCGTTTTCAACGTTGAATGAAAACTTACTATCTCCAGAACACAGTCGCGGCGCGGCATAGCTCTGTGAACAGTTAAACGGCTGAGCGCGGAACGAGTACACAATGACCTGCGTACAGATCATGACCCATTACATCACTTCCGTCTTTTTCGTTAACCTTTTCGTGTTTTTTAGTCATTGCATTTCAAATATCACAGATATCCTTTTTATTATTAATACATGCAACTCAAGCGAGCGATACTTCTTCTGGTACCATTCATTGTACGACTATAGCGCGACTGATAAATGTGACTTCAGTCAAACCAGTTCACGACCTGGGCATGTGAACTCTGATACTGTTTATCCGGCATGGCGTCGTATGCGGAGTTTTTGCCGGATAATTTTCGAAGAAAGAGGAAACTTTTTTGAAGAAATTTTAGAGTGGCTTGTTCACCCGATAAAGTAAGATCATGGGAAAATGTATTTCTGGAGACTTGTCTGGTTCTCTATGATTGATTTTTTGAGGATAAAAAAGATTCAATAGCTACTAAAACTCTGAGAAATCAGGCAACAGCAAATGACAAGTTCTCTTTTACGTTTATACTTACAGTATGATTTTTATTTTCTCTGTACACAAAGTTTGATAATCATTTCAAAAGATCAATTGCATCAGAATATCAGGGGTCATGAATGCTTGTAACCTTTACATTTTGTTAACAATGATGGATATTCTACCTCAATCATGATAAAGTGTGCCATTTTGGTCAACGAGCCCTTGAATATTGTTCACTGAATCAACTTTGTACGGCTTTCAGGGTCATCATAATTTTTATTCGACCATTTTATTCTTTCTAGTATTTGTAACATAGTGGCTGCGGCAGGTTTCAAACATTCTACTTGTTCTTATTTTGATTGAGATACATTGATGCATGGAAGTTGCATGGACAGTAACGTTCGGTCTAATCGGTCTCTGCTTCTTCGGAGCGGACACTTTTGCATTCGACACAGCTTTCCGTTTTCTCAACACAGCTGCCGTATTCTTCTTTGCATTGTAACGTTCAAAAAAAGTTGTACCGTCGTTTGTAGCGGTAGACATGGTGATCGCACTTCAACACTCACATGAATGACTACTAGTTATTACTTGACGCTCGCTGGTCTATAAACATTGTAAAGTTGCGCATGCATTTATTCAGTTCATTGCAGTCGCACGACCAGTCGCACGACCCCCATTGCGATCGATCGCACGACCGGTGTTTTTGACTTTGTGCGAGTCGCACAACCAGTCGCACGGACCCTGTTTTGGTACCATTAAATACCTCCAACTTCGGGTTGTCCTCAGCAATCTTTTTCCTCAGAAGGTCCTTTGCCGACAATTTCACAGCCATATGATGCCATTCCACCACAAATCCTAGAACGATCGCTGAACGTGGCTTCGTCGATCAGCAACTTTGTGAAGCGCTTAGTGTATAGCCTTTACATGCCAGAAGAGCAAAAAAAAAAGAACTGTAATCTGGAAATTCGGCCAAGGGGATGTCAAAGCTGGCTTTGAGCCCCAGGCGAAGGGACCTCATAAAGGACGCCATGTTCACTCACTACCCTCAACATATACAAATGTACCAGCTTAGGAACGCGACGCAACATGGAAACGTTGCATTATCAATATCGATAAAGCACTTCAGAAATACTGATGGGGAGTTTTGTTCTGTTTTTACATCCATGCCTTGGCTTAAAAAAGTCTGATTCAGTTTTTGATGGAAAGTTTAATTTTGATTAGCAATCTTTTATTTACTACTGTAATGGTTTCATCCTGAATAGATTTTGTATTTTGTTCATTTCGGTTTTAATAATCAGTTTAGTTTGTTTTTCCATTCTATTTTATGGTGATTTTTTAACCTGAATGAGTTTTGATGACATTTGTAATCCTTTATTATTTTACAATGGCAATAAACAATACACAAGTTCTCAACAAGAATAAGATTGTTTGTGCACTCTTTCTCATGATGTGTATGTCTGGTCCTTAAAAACTAAATTTTGGCCATACTTCGCCCTTTAGCAAATTGTTTTGATCAGTCTCTTCAGTTTCAGACATACAATTGTAACATTATGTGGAAATAAAATTAAGAAACGGATATAAGTTCGTGTAGCTGTGCCATTAGCTGTGGTCGTACTCTCAATAGTAGGGACATTTAGGTTCAACACACTCTCAATTTGATAGCCATAGCGCGACCCGGGATGCAAAGACCGTCATCACAGTAACGGTCCCATGGGACCGGTCCCATGGGACTGTAACTCTGTACTCATGCAATTCGGATAGTTTTCAATCGGATTCGAACCCACAACATACGGCATCAGTCACCTAGCTGGGAGGCCACAGACAGAACCAGTCGGCTAAATCTCCACTCCAGCTATTTTTAGCCTTTGTCATGGCCGCACAGATGTCTGAAACAGCAAACTTGGACAAAGAGAGTGAGTGGCACAAAAGGGAATACGTAGAGAGCTGTGAGAAAGGTTATTTAATTTGTTGATGTTACAAACCACTGATAAAATGTTCAATGTCAGAAAATGAAGATTCAAGTAACCGTCATTGAAATTTTCTTGCTTTAAAAATCGACAGGGAAAATATTGTTAAACTATAACTACGGGCTGTCCCATGCTGTTTATGTGATCGGGACTGTTAATATTTATTGACAGACAAATGTTTCGAAATATACATATTCGTGTGACTGATCAAAATTTTGATTGGCAGCTGTTTTTACTCATTGGGGACGGTCAAAAGGAAAGGTACTGCAAATTATTACTCTATTGTGAAGACGGTGATTGTCCGAAACGCAAAAGAGATACAGTAGGTTGCAGGCATTTCCCAGACACAACCACAGGTTTCCATAGTTACCATGCAAATTTTGGCCTTGACAGGCAAACCATTTCTGTGAGCATGAAAAACGAGAGACATTCTGATGTCCGACCTGCTCATCATCGAACAGTGACTTTGAATCGGTAAAGTACATGTAATGCCGACAAAAGAAAACGTCGAAAGTACAAGAGAGAGAGAAAGAGAGAGAGAGATCACACTTTTCTTGGAAAGGGTATTAGGTATTACTGCGTCGTTTCACACAGTCTCGGTAATCATATACAATGGCTTGCTATGCCGTACGACCTCCACAAAATTTTACAGACTGTATTATACCATGGAGCAAAGGGTCTGATTGTACAGTGAATAAAGGCACTTATGCTGTTCAACTGTTCCCGTCGGCACTCAAACTCTTCTGCAATTTTGTTCTCACTCGTTGAAGTTACAACTTGCATGGCTGTGTACATTAATCAATGCCATGGCAAGTGTAGTTGTCTGTACTGTTGGCTTCACAAGCTTGTTCGGCTAACTAACCTTTACTTACAAGAAATATCAAAGGGAGGTTATCACTGTTGTGTTGTTGGCTGTAACAGCAACAGTAGACACACCTCTTCAAAACATAGATTCTTCAGAATTCCTGCAGTGAAGACAAAATCAGAGCTGAGACAGAGATGGATCACCCTCATCAAGCGAGCCCCACCTTTCAGGGTGACTGACAGCACAAGAGTTTGCGATCTACATTTTGTTGATGGAGAACCCATAGTTCTTAATACTCTACCAATATCAAAGATAGGGTATACCCTCATGCCATGCAGACAACTAGTACGAACAGAAGTCCCACACCTATCTAAGAAAAGAAAAACAGAAAAGTCCAGTATGGAGGAAGTGATCCCTTTTCCTGATGACAATGGCAGTAAGGAACTGGAAGACATCCAGTTCATGCAAAGTGATCACACATACAATTTCACCGCAGAGGGAACTGAAATTCATGGCAACCTCAGTAATACTGAGGTAGGAAATCACTGAGATGATAGCAGGCTGGATGATAGCATCATATCAAACATCGTACAGCAGTGAAAATAACATCATCCAGAATTGAAGAGAAAAATCAAGGCACTTAGAAGTAAAGTTGCAAAACTACAAACTTTGAACAGACGGAGACCAAAATGTTCTGTCAGTGATATACAAATGTAAGTACAGTGACAAGAAAGTTAATTTCTTCACTGGATTTCCATCATACAAAGCATTCCATGTGATCTTTGAGAAATTCATCAAACCAAAGGCAAGTAAATGAACAATGAACACACAGTCATCAAAGGTAAAAAACCCATGGTACAAAAGAGGGGAAAAACATGGCTGTACGCGCAAGCTGTCTCTTGAAGATGAATTCCTACTCGTCATGATGAAAATTAGATTTGAGCTACTACATGTAGATGAAGATTTGGCTGATCAATTCAGAGT
>LD343232.1:138590-153012 GCA_001465055.1 Ptychodera flava
TTTGGATGAAGCACTAAATCAGCTACATCTTGCCTTCTTATAGTTGCACAAAATATGGTGACCCTCCCTCAAATGTACGAAATACCATATCTCTTCAAAAATTCTTGCGTGATAAATTGCGAATATCCCTCCAAAAACACCGGCCCTCCCCTCTGTAATTTGTCCCTCACATAACAATTGAACCAATTGTTATGTAAATTAGCTGATACTGTTTTAGTTATTTCTGGGGAGAATACCGCAGTTGTGGGGGAGAGTCACATTTTAGACAGGAGGATAGGGGAGGGTCACATTTTACGGTACAGGTGTGCGCGAAATTCCCCCGGCCCACCCCCTGTAATTACTGAAAGCTCCCTTAGGAACAAGTTAACGTTGCGGCAATTGTAACTAGGTGTGACGAGGCTTTCCGTTTTGAAGCAAAGCAGATCGAAAACCCTCGGTAGCTATTGGTGTATATTTTGCAAGCACCCTACAATGACACCTTGTAAGCTTATTTGAATCACACATTTTCGTGTCAGTGATGTGTTTGCCCTCACAGTAAAGCGGTTAAACACACACACACACACACACACACACACACACACACACACACACACATATATATATATATATATATATATATATATATATATATATATATGTATATATATATATATATATATATATATATATATAAAATGGCTATTCACCTGCATATCCGCATGCCAGATTCCAACCTTGGGCATCGGACTGCATGTTGAGTACTTTTATCTCAAAATCACATATCATTTTCAGTCGATCCACTTTGTCAAACAATTCCACAGTTTAGAGTTTTGTAAAGCGATGTTTTTTAATGTACAACATTTATTTACCAGTACGATCTTTGCATTTTCCGTTCTACAGTACACCTGAAGAAGCTCTCTAGTTTTGGAGCAAAACGTTGTGTCACAAGTTCATTAAAATACGTTCGGACCAAACAACTGGGTGTGGTAGTGTGTATCAATCAAGTTTTCTATATCATCCCACTCCATATATGTATATATATATATATATATATATATATATATATATATATATATATATATATATAACATGCCTCGATGTGAGTGCAAATCAGTGCATTGGTTTGAATAGGAACATCCTGTCAATTAGCGGGCCATAAGAACGATGTACTGACCGGTTTCCATAGTTACCCGGTCTGGTGAAGCCCTTTGACGTTTTAAAAGAATAGATTAAAGTATCCATGCGTGTACTGCTATGTTAACTTTCGTTGGTATTCAGATGCCCTGCACGTATTAAATGTCATATAGCGTTAACTGTGAAGCGCCATGTAATAAAAATATTATTGCCTGAATACATGGATTTATGTGCTCTCGCAGCAGGAGACATTTGCCCTCCTGGCGTCGGGTATATCGTCACCTGCTCTCGGGCATAAACGCAAGTATTAAGGCAATACTCTCTCTCTCTCTCTCTCTCTCTCTCTCTCTCTCTCTCTCTCTCTCTCTATATATATATATATATATATACATCTGCTACAATCAATAATCAATAGGTCACTCAGTCATGATATATTTCTATGTCACTTTCTCTTGTCATTCAACTTGAAAGTTATATACAATAAGATTTGGAAAATGTCATAATCTTCGTTTCAGGATTGTACGCATACCGGCATTCTCGCATGAATGCAGTCGCAAAAAGTAACATCGATATGAAATACACGTCGAACAACCCTTTTAGTCAACTTCTCCGCAATGCTTTATTGGCAATATTATACGAACTCTACACACCTCCATAGGTCGCAGCGGGGACAGACAATTAACAGAAGCAAACAATGGTTTTGATGTGAGTGATCTTCGGGGAGGGGGGGCGATATATCACCGTTAGAAAGCATGAGAAACTTTTTTCTCTATCTCAGCCTGTTTATTGCTGCCTTCTACCCTGTAGGTGTTGTGTTACACCCTTACTGGTGCCTTCGTTGTTAGCTTTGTCAAAATTAATTCGGTGATAATCTGGTGACAGCGTCCACAGAAGTAACTTACCCTTGCTTGCTTTTGAGGATTACACCAATCAAACGCATCGGATAATAGATGCAACACTGTGATAAAACTTCGCGTAAGATCTAGACTGTCAAAGAACAAATAAAGGAGAAAAAGAAACCTTTCCAAAACCAGTGCTAAGACAAAACCAAGGCACCAAAGGTTGGTGGCAGAAATATTTATTGCCAATATGTATCATAGTCAAACATAAAATAAAATAGCAATTATAGCAACAAGAAACCAGTGCTGACTCGGAGACCGAGACTCCTCCATCTCCTCCCCCACCCCTGGGGATGGGCATTTACTCTTCCTCTACGTTTTTACCACAACGCCCCAGATTTTACGATGTTTAACACAGAGAAGTATCCTTTCATTTAAGGTGGAACGCACCTCGGGGACAGACATTCAGACTCTCAAACTTTTACAATTCTCTTCTGATATACCACATGTGGGCGTTCATTTTAAAGCTCTTGGTGAAAGAAAACTTTTCCATGGCTTAGTTTTTCGAAATTCGAATTTTTTTATTTTTTCTCCATAGAGTTAACACTGGGATGGCGGCCATTTTGAATTTCAAATATCGAGAAATCACAAGTTATTTGTCTCTCTCGTACCAAAGTTTGAATGGTGACCCCTGATTTTTATTCTTGCTTTAGTAAGAGAATGGTAGAAAGTTTCACTGAGGAAAGTTTGAGTAAAAGTTCAAGTCTTTCACTTTCGAGGTGCATATTAGCTTAACCGGTAATACTTTTTACAGCTAACAGATATGTATGAATATGTTTGTCAAAGTCCTGCGGTTAAGATGGTAAAGACATGGTAAATGCACTACATGCAGTGAGCTTAACTTAGTCATTAGGAGGTGCTTCTTGCCCAACATTCTGAATTAATGGTATATCATCATCCGCAATGTCAGCATTAAGTTTGACATAAACACGCTTCCTCCTTATTTTTTGACACAATCGATCTATGCAAATCAAAATTGACGCCGCCATGTGACTAAAATCACACCAACAACGTCGCTTAACCTTCCGTTTGGCCAAGTCTGCCTCTCTCTTCCTGGGCAAAGCCCTAACCAATTTTTTCCAAAATTTCTCCCTATCTCTGTCGGCGCCCTCTCGCGGCCACTCGATGTACGTGATGGTGTTCAGGATCGACTGCAAACTGGCTCTTAAGTTTGCCATTCTGGTGATGTCATCAAACATTATTGGAATGAGTTTTTGTCGAAGACTTATCATTTCTGTGTGAGCCAAGGCAAGTTCATAGTCACACCAGTCACTCTCAACAAATGATGGAGATAGAACCAGAATAGTTCGTCGACTTTCCCTGATAGCTGTTACGATATTCTCAATGATAGCTAGAATAGATAAGATATATTCGGAAAATGGAATTAGATTTGCTCGCACATAATTACTTATAAGCATAGGATTCCCCTGTATCAGTTTTCGATTTACTTTGATTAGTAAATTGGCAGATTTCGAGGCTAAGCGGTTCATGACCGTACATACAAGGCGCATTGAAGGCGCACTGACATAAATAAATACGAAAGAGCAAAGAAGTTGCCCGCGGCCAATAGTATTATGATAATACGTTGTACATTTTAATCGATCAGCGGGCCAGTTTTAACGCTAGCTAGAGAAAGGAAATCACTAATGTATTGTTGTATATTTAAAATAGTTCTATCATGATAATGTATTGTGGTATATTTAAAATAGTTCTATTATGAAACATTCTCTGCCCTGTGGGAAAAAATTGCAACGTGCAGCCTGCTATGTACCGATTTTGGGGACTTAAGATATACTTGATATTCTTTATGTTCGGAGGATTCCAAACTTTTTCTAACACGATTGGAACTAATTTGGGATAATTGGATTTTTATATTTTGCAAATTTCTCAAAAGTGTTAGGTGCCATATAGCTCAGTGAATGTTGCAATATCGCAAATTACTCATAAAAAGAAGTGTGCAACGTAACAAGAAAAGCAGATGAGATAACATTTGTGGATTAAGTCGACATTACTTCACCATCCAATTATCCAAAATTAGTTCCAATCATGTTTTCTGTGGTGTATTGGCTAGTTGACTTTTTTGAGATTGTCGGGGAGGGGAATACTTGAAAAAATCAGATAAAACTTTCTCAGTTCTGCCTTCCAGAGGCATGTGTGAATGCAGCGTTAAAGATAGCATAAGGAAAGGAATATTGCATGAGCGGGCTTTAGTGAGAGTCTTTGTAATAAAACGTCCACAGAATTGTATATGACTACTGGCGTCAACTAACCCCTAGAAATACTGCAGAAATTCATCACAGCTCGCTTTTTGACGGCTGGAACGTCAGTGTTGTGGTGTTTCTGGCGACAGCCTACCTTCTCCTATGATGAAATCTCTGTGGTGAACGCAAAGTCGAAAACCGTATTTCTTTTCCAGCGTTGGAAGTAATTCCTTGTAAACGAAATCCTCATCTTCAGTGTGACCTCTGACGGAGACGAATGCATCATAACGCCTGCCATCTGGATTTCAAACACACAAGAGACTGATATTTATCGATAGAAGTCAGAGCAGTGATACATGCATCACGGTGAAATATACATGTAATGTATTAAAGTTGAAATGGGTGTCAGTGATGACGGCCTGCCCGATTTCATTTAAACTTGGTTTGTTAGCAAATTGTTTTGCTTTGCGATACGACCACAATCAGACATGGCTTCAAAGAAGTGGTTTTTGTAAACTGTTTTCGTGTACAAAGTCATCATTCAGACTAGACATTTTAAACATTTGAATTGAATGACTTTCACAAGTAGTTTCTATAATGTGATTTCTGAGAATTTTTCTTTTATCAGTCAGTCTGTCGTTGGTCATCGATCAGTCTATGCTGTCTGTGAGAAGTCACGTAAGGGAATATTATCTCGGGATAATCCGCTTACATTCGCACTACCTATACGGCCTCATAAGAAACCTTGTAGTTTATACTAGTTTTCCTGTCATATTTTGCATCTTTTATTGGATAGTCTCTTATACTTTTAACCAATTGGATTCACCGAAAGGCTTACATTTTGCGTTGAGCTTCATGAAAGATGTTTTTCGAACAATCCACAGTCTTAGAACCTGAACTATTCAAACGCCGTTTTTTGATGACATTTCGAGATCAATACTGATAACTTCTCTT
This sequence comes from Ptychodera flava, assembly GCA_001465055.1. Lineage (NCBI taxonomy): Eukaryota > Metazoa > Hemichordata > Enteropneusta > Ptychoderidae > Ptychodera > Ptychodera flava. The sequence goes on from LD343232.1 coordinate 143,758, forward strand.
TCTTGTAAACGAAGGGCGACGACATGTATTGATCATATATATTTTATGAAAACCGACACTGAGAGCGTTATCTAAATGAAAAACAGTACACGACATTGGTCAGTCTTCAGTAAAAACATTCAATTTGGTTCTTTATAGCTTTGAGTGATTTAAAATGTGACACAAAACTGATGAATACTTAAGTCTTACCATCGTCTTCATATGGTCGAAGCTTATTTGCAATTATGGTCTGTATTTCCCGTTTGTACCTGTATCCGACGTACGGTCCCAGGACACATAGAGCTACCATGAAAACAGCCAGAACCGACAGTACACCTTTCGCTGCTTTTGATATGCCTCCTGTGATATCTATACGGGAAAGCTCTAAATTATTTTCTGACGAGATGTGAATTCTACAGCCAGTGTCAAATACAGTTTTGTTATTTAACTATCTCTACGATTAGTTCGTGAAAAGTACTTTTTTTAGTCGATAGTTTTGGTGAGGTGGAATGGAAGGTATCAAGGTATAGTATTAGTATCGCTCTGTTCTATAGTTACGGTATGTATACACTGTTCGTTGTGTAAATTTGACAGGACAGAACATCTGGACTTGTTATATGATGCTTGTATATGATATAGGACATGGTTCTTTAAAACTCAAAATAAGTCTTTCATTCTCACGTTGAAGGATGCTTAAGTTGCAATTATTTGAATGACATAACATTTGCAGTTTACGGTAATGCCGGTTACAAAGTTGAGCAAAACGACGATTACCTCTCACTGTGACTTGAAATTCACACACGGCAACATTCCCTCCTTCATCTTCCGCTCTGTATGTCACTGTATGTTCTCCGTACCCGAATGCCTGGCCGGGTTGAAAATTTGACGTTAGAGACAAATCTTTCGAATTGTCAGAAACGGTTGGTTCCTTCCACGTAACTCTATTTACTTTCTTCTCACTTGCTGAAATGACTATGTCTTCGGGACAATCTACGATTACAGGTGACTGGATGTCTGAAAAACAAAGATAGGAAATGTTCTCAGTTGAATATACGCTTATACTTGATATCATTTCCAAAGGACAAAGGATTCCAATATTGCAACAGACAGATGTCCTCATATTTGTGTGTATGTGTACGTAAATATGAAGAAGTGGATTTGCTCTAGTTTCGGCCAATAGCAGATACACGGATGGCAAGCAGCGTTTACAAAAAACGGTTAAGGGGCTGGAGGAATTCGGGGGGAGGGGGATTCGAAAATTTTTTGGTTCTCTTTTACGTAATTTTACAGTTTCCAATTGCAAGTTTTTTAGGTAATAATTCAATGAAAATGATTACCATTTTATGTCATCCAATTGTTAACAAAATCTGGAACCATTTTGTCACATTTCATGACTTTTATCTTGAAAAAAGCTAAACATGTATGATTTGTCGTCAACAAAATCAAATGAGCCTAGTAAAAGGGCAGCAGCTGCAACTGTTGATGATTTTTGCAACATTTCTATGCAATATATCAACTACAGTTTCTTGCTGTCTCCCTACAGCATGCTAAAAACACACAATATTCTGTTTGTCGACAAAGCCTGTATATATAAATATGTATTGGGTGATGATTTAATCAGTGACAGTCAGTTGTCAGTGATACAAATTTATGATACACATACACAGGCTGTGTTAGCAAGGTGAATACTGGACAGTTCAACATGCTGTAGGGAGTAGAACAAGAACGCAGTTGTATATACTGAACAAAAATATTGTCAAAGTTATCAAAGTTAATACAGCTACTGCTTACTGCCCTCCTACTACAGTATCACTGTCACTGCATGTCCGAGCAATGACATATGTAGCTCTGACTCTGATGTACATGGTAGTTGAAGAAGAGTTTGGGTCAAATGACGCTCATGACAGTGAAACATACTTTTTCATAAGATTAGACCAGAAAGCAAAAGACGAGGAGACTTGAAAAGTTATCGGGGATTTTTGAATTCTGGCATATTAGAATAATCAAATATTATAGAAAAAAGATGGGGTCACAATGCTTGATTTTCTACATTTTCACATTCTCATCATAAAATAATACAAAAGTAACAGTTTGAACAGTAAAGACTAATTTAAATGAAAAAAATGTGTCTAAATGGAATTATTTGCCATTATTACACCCAAAATTTCAGAGATTCAAACATTTATTTCATGGAATATTTTAACCTTCCAGTATTGTCAATTGTGACAATACTGATGCCGTATGTTGTGGGTTCGAATCCGATTGACAACTAGCCGTATTTTCTACCCTGGGTTGGTAACACTGCTGGTGGACAGAATTGTCCCCGAGGTTATCGTTCGCCCAGTTACAGCGATGAAATTCGTTTCTTCGCTTCGATAAAGTATGTGCGATGTATAATTAATATTGAGCATGCGTGCGTGAGTGCTTCACGAACTCTACAACGTGTTGAGCGGTCTCAGTCGGAAAAATGTAACAACTTAGCCGGCTATTGAACCACTCTTTTTTGGGGAGTGGAGATTTAGCCGAGCGGTTCTCTCTGTAGTCTCTCAGCTAGGCGACTGATGCCGTATGTTGTGGGTTCGAATCCGATTGACAACTAGCCGTATTTTCTACCCTGGGTTGGTAACACTGCTGGTGGACAGAATTGTCCCCGAGGTTATCGTTCGCCCAGTTAAAGCGATGAAATTCGTTTCTTCGCTTCGATAAAGTGTGTATGTGCGATGTATGATAGTGAGCATGCGTGCGTGAGTGCTTCACGAACTCTACAATGTGTTGAGCGGTCTCAGTCGGAAAAATGTAACAACTTAGCCGGCTATTGAACCACTCTTTTTTGGGAGTACTGGAGATTTAGCCGAGCGGTTCTCTCTGTGGCCTCTCAGCTAGGCGACTGATGCCGTATGTTGTGGGTTCGAATCCGATTGACAACTAGCCGTATTTGAGTAGCATCTAATTCATATTTATCTTGTACTTTTGACACAAATTTTTTGGTAGGTCACTGTGCTCAGTTTCTTTACAATAGGGCAATTAGCCAGAATTCACAATTTGCCTACTCTCTCATGATCGTGATTTTGTGTGCTCTTCGGCAGGAGCAATTGACCTGGCCAGAGTTGGATTAACCCAATTTTGCTAAGACTGAAATATCCAAAAAGTTCACTGATGCATTTTAAAATGAGTCAATTTCAGAACTTGCCTTAGGAATCAATCTGATTAAAATCAGATGTAGAGAACGGCGACGTCTGTACTTACGCGGTATTCTCTTGCTTTAACAGCAAGAGAATACCGCGTAAGTATAGACGTCGCCATTCTCTACATCTGATTTTAATCAGATCGCCTGGAATATGACTTTACAAACTGCTAATAATAGGTAGTATCGAACACTAGCGAGCGGAACGGGCTATACGTGTTTATTTTTTCTACGCGCATATCCTTTATAAATATTCCGACTAGTGATAATTTGGGGGGATATTTGAAAATTTTGATTACTGAAAAAAATAAGATTTCAATCGCGATACCTCCCCCTCAACTGTTATTTGTGAACGTAGCCTAAAATGGAATTAGATGAATTATGGAGGGCTTAATTCCTTTGAAATTTAGACCTGCAGTTCTTATATATATATATATATATATATATATATATATATATATATATATATATATATATATATATATATATATATATATATATATATATATATATATATATAATTACCTCTTGAACACTCGGTACCATTCCATCCGGGATAACATATGCAGCCTTCATACCTATCGCAGGAGATACTGTTTTCACAATTGCACAGCACTTCACAGGTACGTCCCCATCTGTTAGTTTCACATCCTTGATACACAAAATAAATGACAATTAAAACTATGGAGTGTAAAACGTAGAACAATATCGGGAACAAGACGGGTAAACCACCCTAGAAACAGGGAAACTTTCTTTCCACCAATCCTGGCTGTAACAAGCGGTGGAGAACATATCAACAAAGTAACAAAAGTTCTCTGAAAAAAATATGAAGTTTAATCTGAGGGAATGATTCACATCCTAGCAATTCCGTCTTTCAAGCAGTGCGTTCCGCATTGTAAAATATGTAAAGAAAGCGAAAAATCACACATTTACTGCAACTCTATCTTTTTGACTTTTTACCATGTCTGTGTATGTTCTGTGAATCATTACATTTTCTTGGTCTACTTCTTAAGTGTTTTGAAACACCAGGAACTTGACATATGAATATGAAATGTCAGACACAGAGACACAGGGAAAAACAGAGGGAGACAGACAGACAAACAAACAAACAGGCAGACGGACAGACAGGAGATGGAAGATAGATAGATAGATAGATAGATAGATAGATAGATAGATAGATAGATAGATAGATAGATAGATAGATAGATAGATAGATAGATAGATAGGTAGGTGGTAGGTAGGTAGGAAGGTAGGTAGGTAGATAGAATGTTTTAGATTGAGGGCCTCAAAAATTTTTCTTATCAACAGTAGGGAGCTCCAAAAATTTGTTGCGGGGAGTTGCGAAAAACTGACAAAACAGTTTTCTTTTGCCCCTTCCCTAGACTGAAAGATCCGTCGCTCGAGGACGCTTCCTAAGGGGGGAGGGCATAGAAAGCGCCCTCAAGCGACGGATCTTCCATTACACCCCTCCACCACCTTTCTGTTATTGCGCTCGTTTTCTGTGCTACCTTCACCCTTTAGATCAAGTTTACAACAAGAACAAGAAAGCGTATATTGATGAAAGAATACAAATTCACACAAGAGGAACATACCATTTATGAAAACCATACCAGTGGCGTTGTATACCCAACCTGTTTGTACATCCAATACTTCACAGTCATAGGAACCAGCATTGCTATCAACTGTTTCACGTATGGATAGAGACGATTGTCCAGTGCTACATAGCCCAAACGTAGACAGACGAACATAGGCGACAAAATATAAAAATTAGCTGGGTTTATCTTTGCTGGATGGAACGTGTTCATTTCTTGGATATTCAAGAAATCCTCAAGAATGACACTGATTTTTACAAACATTTTAATAAGTTCTTTTAAATTGCAATTTGAATCAGTATACTAATTCTGTTCTTGATTATATACCCTGCCGTAAACCTGTCATTCGCTTCCTTTCTTATGCAAACGGATGGGCCATTTAATTTAGGACTTGTGGTACAGTTTTCCTCTGCCTTTAAGTTAAATTGTTTACAAAGTATGAAAAAAATAGTTTCAATGTATTTGAATATGTTTTTGCAAAAGAAGTAAGGCTGAACTTTTTTTCACATTTTCACACTTCTGAAAATTATTGCCGTTATATTCCATTCTCCATTTCAATTTTAGATGCTTGCGTGCACCTGAAAACAAGTCTCCATCTTTGTATACTTTGTAGAATGTTGTGCGTTTGTTTTTTTTTGTCGCTTTGTTATTATTTTCTGTTAGCTGTCGGTTGCCAAGTGTGTAAAAAGCCATGATTCCAGATAGATCAATACACCCAAAATCACATTAGCACAATACCTGGTATGCATCAGAAATTACATCACAAATTAAAGTGTTCCCTGTTATTTCTGGGAGCATAATGACGAAAAACATCAGTTTGCGAAAATAGCGTCCATTACCCAAAATCAAAGTGAATATCAAAAGAACTATTCTCTTCTACAAGTGATCCATTATGATACCACTTCACACTGGTTTCCTCAATTACGTCGAAATTGTAGTGAGCGCACCATAACGTTCCATAACCACCATATAATAAATTCGTCACAGCAGGGGATATTTCCACACACTCATACGCTGTAATAGAAACACATTCAGGTTGCTTTCATTTAACAAAAATCCTTTTGAGGCAATGACTTTACATTTTCTTGCTTAGAAATTGTGTATTTTGAAAGTAATCAAACTGATTTTGGTAAGTAGCCAGTGACTGTGTCCAGCTAGGAGTTGATTTACGACGGGACACCTCTTCTAATATCCAAGTGACAGCCTCCTTCCGCTGCGCCAAGACGACCGTGCCCCGAGACTCCCCCGTGCGCCCTACCTAGTCTATTCTCCTTACCTTTGACATCGTGAGAACTTTTACGGTGCATAACTTAATACACTTAGAGAGCGAGCACAATTAACGGCAAGAGACGGATGGCACAATTGACAGCCAGGACCTCAAAAAATGGGTGTTCAAGGGGGCCTTGAAAATTCCAGAATACCATGGAGAGGGGGCTCCCACTATTTATTCAAAGTTAATCATACAGATATATCAGATATATCACTCTGATGGGGTAGAAAATATTTCTTTCATCAACCAGTTTTCCGAGGTCAGTCCAATGAAGCAGCTATATTTCAATGACTCACAATTAATTATGCAGTAATGAAACATCAACTGCTCAGTACATGGCATGACAACATCGAATAAATTGATTCGGGAAAAAGTGATACGATGATATGATGCGATTTTGTCTTTTTCCTCTTTGGTAAACTCTATCGGCATGTTATTGGTATGAAGGTACGGCAGCTCCACACAGCGAACATTCTGATTTCAGTGACAAATCTCTTAAGTTGTGTCTTAGCCTGTTATTTGTCGACTGTCTATGGTGCAAGGTGTCGTCGAAGACATCCGATAAAGTAATAGAATACGCGGTTCTTGAATTGATGGACGCGATATGACTATAAAATCTCTTGTGTTGAGCCCATTTACCAACAAATGTAAATATTTAAATGTGAACATTACCCAACTTCTAGACGAAACAGAATTATTTTTCCCTGGGGATTAAATTTTTTATCCGGGCATTTTCATGACTTACCAATATCACAAGCCGGTCCTTTCCAACCAGGATCGCATTTGCAAGCGCCATTGAACGCATGACAAGTCTTTGGATGTTGGCAAATACAATCTTTATCACACTTAGCTCCGTATTTTCCTGCTTTACAACCTGTGTGGAAATGAAGGGCTAATATAGACTGCAAGATTCGGATATATGAGATTCATATTCTACGAACCATCTTGCACTCTAATGACACGTAAGTATTGGAGCCATTGGACAACAAAGATTTCTTCAGCAAACTTACCCAAAGTAATTATATTCAAAAAACAGCATTTCCTGCTCATCATATAATTTTCATACGGATTACCATCACACGAAGGGGAATTCCCTTTATAGACTTGAACTCGCGACTGAAAGTAAGTTGTTCCATTGCAAAGGAAAACTTGTAATTCCAATATAATTAAAAACGCTTCAAATTCCGGTCACCAACATTAATTTCTGTTCTCTTCAAAAGTGGTCAGAAAGACACGTATGTGTAATAATGGTGATTGGTCGCTACCATAAATGTTTTGACTTCCTTATTTAGGAAAACGTCTTCTCACCTTGAGGGACAATTTCGACTTTCACGCTGCCCACGGTCCTGTTTGTCAACTTATTGATAAATCGAATTGATCCTTCATTTACAGTATTCGTTAGATTCATGATTGTCAATACCATAATGAACGCACCAGGTTCAGTGTCCAGCACCATCGTGCTATCAACGTATGGATTCCCATAGAGAGCGCTGTCATTCTGAAATCACAAGCAATCGTCTGCTTACCTGCCCCATTTCCACCACTGGCTCCGCTGTGCTAACGAAAGAGTTAGGCATGGGTATGGGCTGTTGGTATCATGGCCGTCATTGGTCAATAGTATCAAGCACGGTGATTGCATAATGTCAGAATTCGTTTGCCAAAACAAAAAAGTTTTGACGAAGTTGAACGAACAACACTCACAATCGTACAGTCTCTGATTGTAGATAGGCCAAAACAACTTGACTACTTTAAAGCGCAGTGGTCGTCGCGCTGCGCATCCTCCTGAGGGGGTCCCCCTCTGTTGTAAACAAATCCAAGAACGCCGCACATGTTACGGGTTGATTGTAATGTTTGCGATATTGCCGCTTGTTAAAATGGCGGCTGATCTGTCACAAGCATACCAACTAACCAAATGTAACACGCAATAAAAGGTCAATTAATCTAAGTTAAATATCTGCTGAATATTGAACAATAATTGCACGCTGGATTGAGATCACATTTGCTCATGATTTTCTTGAATCAGTTGAATGGGGCTCGGCTAATGTTATCGCTCGAGCCATAGAGCTAGACGTACGCATGTACGCATGTATACGCCAACAGACTATCAACGACCGGGCTCTAGTTTTCGACATCGCTAGCAAGGACGAGAGCTTTCATTTCAACAGGTGCAGCCAACGGAGCTGTTCATCGAAAAAGCTATTCCAGGAGCAATTTATGAGGGCAGGGGAAATTTTAATTCTGCTAGGGCAGGGGACATGTTTTTAGGTTGCAGGGGAGCAAATTTTAGGTTTTTTTGTAGGGCAGGGCGGATATCGGTTGATTGTCAAGGGGACGGGGCTTGGCAAAAAAACTTTTTGAGGGGAATTGTTTCCAGGGCAGGGGAAATTGGCAAGTTTTTTCGCCACAGGGCGAGGGAGCTTCAAAAATTCACAGTGGGGAGGGGAAACAGGCAAAGATAAGTGGGGAGTGGGTAAAAATGAAGTTTGAGTGTGGGAGGGTTAGTCGAAAAATTTTCTGTGGGAGGGCAAATTATGAACAGCTAATTAATTACCCTCTTGATTTAAAATTAGTCAGTTCACATTACTTGTCATACACAATATATCTTATCATAGTAAGGACCTTTTTAAAAGTGCATTGTTCGTTGGCTGCACCTGTTTCAAGAGGCCCGACAGGAGTACAACAAGTTGTACAAAGACAACAACTCAAACTACAGAAATCTACAGCTCGCAGAGCAATGCCCGCTGCAGCAAGAAGCATCCCTGCATCTGTTCCGTTCCGTGGTCTGTATGAACGTCAGTGTCAAACCGGGTATATGGCGCGCTACACTCGGCTGTGGAGAATCCAACTCAACTACAACAAAGTTTGCCCCGTTTTGGGGTGCAAACGAGAATTCTGAGTACAGGTATCAAGTCAAGCGAAGGACCTTTCATAGGTCTTCTTGTTATGTGGGGGTTATCTCACTTGAAAGAGGATTCAGACCTACCCGGCAATCAGGAGGTACAACAACGAAGTTTGCCCAGCACCGGTAGGCCTACACCAGCTAGCGGTTGGATCACTGCCATGACCGTGCACAGGCCCGGGGCACAGGATCTCTCGATACGTCTCTATGCACGGTGTAGCCGAGCAATTTTCCTGCCAAATGCCGCGAAAACCCGCTCGTTTTGTCTAATGTTTCCTGACATTTACTATTTCTTACCACGTAATACTAGGAGAAGTAAGACATGGTGATC
>LD343232.1:154811-176320 GCA_001465055.1 Ptychodera flava
TGCGATTCTCTGTTATTTGACAGGCTATTCAACATGAGCCAGTGATCATTTCAATCAAAACTAACGGAAAAATCGCCAGAAGATACAGCTAATGGAACTTTAAGTGACCATGGCAACAAATTGCTGACAGTTTGCTTTCTCCAAACAATAACAGACATTTACAGAGAGGGGTTTCCTCTTTGATAAATTGCTAAACTGTATACATAGCAGTTAAATACTTACACTTGCCATTATCGGTATCTGCCGTAAATTCAGATGCCAATCGCTCGGCATATTCATCAAAGGGTAAAAAATAACTTGTGACGGATTTATCGATCCGTATACCATCAAGCTCTTTTAATATTCCATTATAAAATAATCTCTGCGGCAAAAGAAACAATGCAAGGCTAAAATGAGCGAAGTTTGTAACAGACGTTTTTTATTAGGTAAATGCAATGTTATTTATGTGGGAATCATACGACTTCGATAATAGATGTTCTGTCAACACTCCTTTTTACAAATTCATGCATTCCAAATTTGTCGGAGGCTCTACTTCGAAATATTTGAATAATTTTACTTTAATTCTTACCCATTTATTTCCGTCATTGTCTGAACGACTTTTCAAAGCACACGATTCATTGTAGTACGGAGGCCAGGCCGCCACGTCATCCAGCAGAATCGTTAAATTGACAAAACAGCTGATGACGTCATCCTGTAAATGATTATCAAATAGCGTTGATAGTCAGACCTACCCTTGTTATTGTTTACATGTCTAGTAATCATTTTGCCTCGACGTAAAAGTCAGTTTCACGAGGGTCTTACCATAATCATCCAACACTTTGTTTTCAACTTCGCATAAATGATGTTGTAAACTAAGGGGTGTTTAGCAGTTATACTTAGAATTTTGGAGTCGACGAAAAGTGCAAGATATACGGTTACTTTTAGTGAATTGTATCCTTATTTTTTCTTACGTGGTCAAAATCTTTCTTCCGAGACAATGGTCGTCTCATTGGTTTAAAATTTGATTGTAAGTCCAAACAGGAGTGTTCGATCAGTCTAAAGTTTTCAATTGGTTGTCAATGACAAAATCCAATGGTAATAAACAAGTTACGTTTATCTGACAGTGTGTAATAACCTTGGCATGACCCTGAAAAGTTTTTGTATAGGAAAAGCCATGGAAATGTATAATTGGACCAATTCTCCTAAAAGTCATGGTGTTTTATAGACAGAGCGTGTCAAAGAGTGTACTGTATTTCGTCTTTATTCCTCTGTACATTGCATATTGCTGCATTTTATTCAGAAGGGCAACATCGATGAAAATTGCCACTACAATCAAAGATTCAAAGAAGAGCTTAGCGACATAGTGGGTTTGTGTTTAATATTAGCTGAGTAAAGTTAGAAACATTTATTGAGTTAGTTTATTGCACAGTGGTTGTTGAATTGTGATCGTTGTTAGCAAAGAAACATAGTTATATATTTGTTTAATAGTTTGGTGATAAAGTAAACCGTCGACAGTCCCCTGTGCCTTTTCTTTTCTGTAGTTGGTACAGTCTCTCGCACATACGGGGTGGGGTGGGTTCGCAAGCAATAGCCCCGCAGGTTAGAGTTGGGAATGCCGAAGGCATGACAGCGAGTGCCATCATCGGACCTTGTCTCAGAGTTACTGTGTCTCAGTGTTACTATGTCTTGACTCAGTGTTCAGTGTTACTGCAGCTACGAAAATGGCCCAAACGACTGTCAACACTCCAGTGATATACCTAAAAGCTTGGATACTAAAGAAGAGGAAGGGTAGAGGTGCATGATTTGACTGTGTCATGAAGCATTATGTGCCTCCGTCCATGTATGGATTGCTTACCATATCCATATAATCAAATGAGGTCATAAGTTTAAAGTCGTTGTACTTCTGCCCAAAAGACGACCAAAAAGGTAGCAATCAATTTATTTTGTAACAAGGACAAGGATATACCATTTCAGAGGTACATATAGCTATTATAAATTATGTTTGTGAAGATGCAGGTCATAGTTCATATGTTTGACTCACCAGTGTGGCCTCAATCTGCAGTTCATAACGTGCATCGATGTTGTAATCCAAAAGTCCAATTACGTAGACAACACCTAACGTATTTACGTCGAATCTGTGAAACTATCATAACAGATGACAGGAGAAAGTGTGTATCAGTAGAGGGGAAAGAGGGAATAGTATTGACAGTGAGATATGACGATAGCAATAGCAGATTTTAGTTTTTTAATATTTTTTTTATTGTTATACGCTATTGCACATGCAATGAAATATATCTTGGTTTTGCGAAAACAATAGGACAGACAGTGAGATCAAAAAACAGGGAATAAAAGAGAAACACAAAAAATAAAACAAACAGAATAAAAGAACATGTTTTTAAAATAAAAGCGTCAACTTCAGATGTACAATATGTGTAGGAACTATGAAAGACGAGATGTGTGAGCTCTCACAGTACTCGATTTACATTCATTTAACATGCGAGCTGCTGTAGGGGTAAAAACTGTTTAGGGACTGATTTGAACTTGACTTGACGGAACGGTAACGTTTGCCAGAACCGTAAGTTGAAATAAATTGTGTGCAGGGTGGTACTGATCATTAACGATGGAGACAGACTTTTTGAGAACACGGTCCTTGTAAAGAGTGTCTAACGATGGAAGATTACAACCAATAATTTTATTAGCGGTACTTACGATCAGGTTGAGTTGTTTCCGGTCATTCACTGTGATATTACCATACCATACAGTGATTGCGAATGTCAAGACACTCTCGATTACTCCGCAATAGAACCTAATCAACGAGTTCTGACTAACACGAAAACTCTTCAACCTCCTCAGAAAGAACAAGCGTAGCTGGCTTTTCTTGACTATGAAATCAGTATTGGTTTCCCATTTCAAGTCAGCAGATAAATAGACACCAAGAAATTTGAAAAAAACTAACTATTTCCACTTCGGTACCATTTATAGCAAGAGGCGTAATTTCTGATTGATTTTTACGAAAGTCCACTATTATTTCTTTTGTTTTCTTGACATTCAGTTCCAAGTTGTTATTGGAACACCATTTAACTGTATCGTCCACTTTTTTTCCTATATGATGATTCATCAGATTCAATAAAACCGCCAAATGAACAAACTGAGGGACTGGCCAGTTTCTTCGGCCGGGGGACGGTGGATCCATGGGGTCACCCTGGTTTTGATTTTGTTGAGGGGGTCTCCATGTTGTGAAAATATTAAATTCATTATAGGTTCAGTTGGGTTTTTTTGGCTAATTTGTTCACACACGTGAGCTAATGACGTAGCGATGTCTGTGTGTCTGTCTGTCTGTTGGCTCGATAATTCAAAAACGGCTTATCAGATCAGAATTAAATCTGGTTTATAGATTCAGTTTGCAAATGGCAAGAACTGGTTAGTTTTTGATGGACTTTTTGCTCATTTGCATAATTAATTATTTTAGAATAAAACGGATATACATTCAGAACGACTCCAAACAGTTTGATAAGATTTGTTACAAATGTTTATCACACCAGGATATATCAGCCCTGAAAGATATTAAGGGGTAACACGAAAGATAATTGCTAATTTGCATATTTAATGAGCTTTACAAATTAGGGATATATATCTGAATTGAGTCGACCAATGTTGATGAAACTTGTTATGTACAGTAAAGATACTATGACACAACATTATAGAAAGTCATTAAGCATTTTACAGCCAATTCCTAATTTGCATATTTTCCTAATCAGGGACATATATCTTGATTCACTAGACACAAGTTCATGAAACTTGTTATGTACATTAAAGATACTATGGTACAACATTATTAAAAGTCATTAAGATTTTTTGCTTCAGCCGATTTCAAATTTGCATATTTAATGAACTTTCCTAATTAAGGACATATATCTTGATTCACTTGACCAAAGCGCAGTGCACGAAACTTGCCATGTACATTGAATATACGTCAATACAACATTATTCAAAATCTTACCCATTTTTACTCCAGCCAATTCCTAATTTGTATATTTAATGAACTTTGCTAATTACGGATATATACCTGGAACTTGATCAAAGTTGGCAAAACATGGTATGTACATTGATGATACTAGGTTAAAACAATATTGAAAGTCATTTTGCATTTTCATGTCAGCTAATTTATAATTTCCATATCTAATGAACTTTCACAAGTTGGCATAGTACATAGCTTGAAGGACTTGACCAAAGGCAATTACACTTGCTGTATAAAGTGATGATACAATGACAGCAGTCAAAGAAAATAATGATTTTTATTTCAGCTAATTGCATATTTGAATAATTAATGACCTTTAGAGTAAATCTACGGTGGTGAATATTGTTAATTGCGTTGATCATAACACTTTCAATGAAGTTGCAAAATTGCGGCGAAAGTTTAAATTTACACACAACTGCAATATAATGAAACACGTCAGCATTTTCAGTTCACATCTGGTTTAATTTAGCCACGTGATCTAAATTGCACAAAATGAAGGACGAAATACACCTAAATGGGCGACTAATACTATTATGTTACAATGGAGACGAAATTTCTCGTGCTTGTGCAACCAGCTAGGCTTAGTAACAACCTTTCACCGTGAACAGCGCCATCACTTTTACTGAAGAGGAAAAGGGTTTAAGTACTCTTAGGCTAGTTTTCAAGATGCGATAAGGAACCCTTCCTTTTTACAGGGAGGTGGTCGTTTGAAATCGGGGGGGGGGTGAGTTTTACAGAATGTATATGGAGGTTGGTCAAATATCAAAATAGAATGTGTATGATGTCATAGCCTAATCTTTGTATGGAACAATAGCAACAACAAAAGTGAACAAAACGTATACAGTCAAAGAACCCCTCCCAGGGAGCTATTGCACACCATTTTGACCTCATGGCGCTATTTAGGAGTATCGAAAATGGACAAGTGAGGGACCAAGTGCGGGACACGCACACTATAATGTACAGGACTTTGCTGCTCCTAACTAAATATTAGTGCCTCTGGGGCTGTAAAACCAATAAAATTCTACATATTTCATCACATGTAGCTTAATAGCCACTATCGATCGATACGACGAGAGAAAAAATACCTTTGACGTTTTGTGCCCCAGTGTGACACATTCTAAACGTAATTTATTTCCATTTTTCATTTTATAATCAGTTTAAGCAAAAACCACCGGTCTTACATGTAAGTGATAACATACTAAGTACGTACGCAACAGCCGTAGGAAAGGGGTTTGAACCAACAATTTGTCACTAAATCCTGGTTCGCAGTTTTGAAGGTAGGCATTATAGGTCAATACAATTATATAGCTGCCGACGTAGACCCTTTATTCAAACGTCATGCTGTAATGTGTCATAGCATACCATAAACCCTATTGGGTCTGTAGTCACACCTCCCATATTTTCTGTGCATACCGCAATGGACACACCATTTGCCCGTGGTCCGTCCAGCCAAACTTTGAACGCATACTGGCCATATACTTTCACTCATACATAGAAAGCAGTTATGTAGCCCCAGCTGATCAGATGCAGTTAAAGCATTGACAAAAGTGACGTCATAATGTATATCACTACATGATGGGGTTCAACCAATAAAATTATGTTGTAAACTGTGTTTCTTTTATAGGGTCACATTTACGATTGAAGAATTGGGGGCATATTTTATAAAAATAATGATTATAAATAAAAACATGTCATAATTTTAGCAATTTTCATGTAGTTTTAATCTCACCGACCTCATACCTGCCCGTAAAAATAAGGAAAGGCCCCTTCAAAACTTTCGACGGCCCCTTCAAAACTTTCGACAAAACGGATCGTGTCTCTCAATTTTGTGTTTCCGTCGCCAGTCGTGAAGGACGCAAACTTTAAATAAGTAATTTCAGTAAACTAAACGATAGATAAGGATGTCTTACTTCATCTCCCGTCAGTATTTTGATATTCCTTATCTCGACGTTATCTCCGAAAGGCAGAGAGAAAACTTCCGTTCCAACTGGGATATCCTATGTAACAGAGATTACAAAATAACGGTATAAATGCCTTGGTCAAACTGGACCTATGCATTCAGTCAACGATGGTAATTATTATCAATGGTCGTCAATTTAAAATGAATGGCTTCAGGTAGGTTCCTTGACAGAATGATGCCAAGGTATGACACAGTGTCCCGTCCTTTATAGGCGGGGACACAGGTGCATCGAGTGGTCAGTGTAAGTAAAGGCCATGAAGATGAATTAGATAATTCCTCAGTATTGCTGCTTCTGCTTAAGGAAGATTGGATTTTCTAAACAAAATTGCGGCAAATATATCTTTCAACATTGCAATTATTTTCGTGCTGTCGTTGACATCTTACGACAGGGGAACCACTTTACTACTGGCTGTTTCTATTGGGAGGACAAGAGAATCTGCTTGAAGATGACTATGTAACTTTACTCGGATCACTAAATGTGTCGGACAGTGGTAAAACGTCTAAAACATATCGCCAAAGTAGAGTAAAATAAAAAGCGCAAATATTAGACCCCGCCTTAAGGACGTTAAAAAGACGATGCTGCAATTATTTTACTTGTGGGGCATTTTGTTGCTTCAGTTGTTTTTGTTCTCTTCTGGTAGCATGTTCTAGAAATGCTCAGAATTTCTCGGGACTAACGTAGCCATTTCCTGCGCACACTACACCATGGAGCTAAAAGGATCCCTTTATAGCTCCATGACTACACCCAGTGCCGGTGGGCGAGGGACTGTGTAAAACATTTGTCTCGAAAGGTGAAAATGATGTGATATGTCGTGGCATTTGTAGACTCAAATTTGAACCACTTACCTCGCTCATAGATGTCGTATTATGCCAAAGTTCACACGCTGTGCTCGCCGTCGCCTCATTTACCAATATCATTAAAAAGGGTAGAAGAATCATGTCGATGACTTCCACCATGTCGACGATATATCCTGACTAAACATTCACCTTGAAATTGTCCAGCGGGATTGTCGACAACTCAACTGACTCAAACAGTGTGGCAAACTATTTGCATTCTGTGTAAAAGGCATGACCTCCTTGAACCGAAAACGAAAGTGGTCGTTTATAGTCTCATAAAAAGAATAAAAATGGGATTTCCAATGAGTCCAATTCAGCCAACGTTCTTTACAATCTATACAGCTTTTACGGGAAAGTAAGCATTTGTTTTATATGCAGAAATAAATCAAGTCATCAGGTGTGGCATACACCGGAAAAGTCAGCACCGGGAGAGAATTGTCATGGCACGTATTGGTGATTCATACAGAGATGACAGGTCAACAGTTTACGAATGACGGCGAGTCAGAGAAAATAACGACTGGTTGTGTTTGGGTTTACCTGTCGTCAACCCATTCTATTCAAATCGGTCTTTTACTTGGACTGGTCATCTGACAGTGAGTGAAAAAAGCGTCCAGTGTGTTTTTATGAAACACTATGACCTCACTATATATCATAGAGTTGACAAAAGTAAGAAATGCCAAACTACACAACAACCTGGACGAGGGTTCTGCAGTTTATGACTTTTGACCTTTCAACCCAAATAGTCTTCCGTTCTTTTGTAAATCAACATATTCTACAAATAACGCCTATTTATTCAAGACAACACTGGCAGAAGTTGATAAGCATGACAGGTTGGATTCGTATCTAAATCGCACAGTAAGGAAATGTGTGTAAGCGACTTCCGTTCGTGAAAATAACTGTCCAAATAGTTTGTTAACACGCTATGAATATCGGTGCCCAGCTGGAGTACAATCATAGACCTTCGTGTTTTCGAGGGTCTATGGTACAATCAAAGGACAGTATAACACTGTCACGTGACCATTCAGAGGGCTGTGCTTCTCAGCGTATTTCTGTGACTTGAAGTACGTTTCATCGGTTGACATGGGATCAAACGATGGATTGAACATGATCAAATCACAGTGTATAAGAATCGCCCGCTCTATCACCCTGACTGTCACACAGTGCTGTTCCGATAACCCGACCTACCCTATTTTTTACCTGCCGACCCTAAACTTTTCAGAGCTACGTAAACACGGAAGTAAAAAAAAGAAAGAAAACCCCCGTAAAATCACGCGTCCAGTACTTGGCATTTGATTTTTGCGAGAACGAGGATGTCTTTTATGGGTTTTTTTCCTTTTATATTTATGATACATTTTTCTGGAAATGTTGTGTCCATGTTTGACCGCCCTGAACCCCTGAAAAAACATATTCAAAAATAAAAATATTTTGGAAAAAAATCCTACCTACCTACCCTAATGTTATCGGAACAGCACAATTTATATTTTTTTCCCTAATGAAATAAAATCTTGAGAGACTGAAAGTGTTCTGACTCTCTGCAACCATTAAGAAGTTATTAATAAAGCCGTTTCTGCTTGCAAAATGATGTCATGATTGGTTCGAAACGAAAACGGATGTGAAAACTGGCATTTGAATCGGACTACAGCTGTAACTTTTGATAACATTTTAATAACTTTGTCGAAGAAAACAAAAAAAATAAGCCCATTTTCCTCGTCGTCTCTATAAAGTGTGTTGAAATACAAGTTTTCGAGTGACTGTAGCTCGTGACAAAGCCTTGTACACAACGTACACTATTGTTGATGCATTGTGTACAAATGAATTGTAGTCGGCAATTGAATTCAGCTACGAAATATATTGCATTAGACTTAACATACACGTTACGTTGACTGTAGTGTAACAGGTGTTTCGACGTTACATTTAGAGTAGAGAAAAGAGGTTACAGTAGATAATCGTTCGATAATCGTTCGATTGTTTTTGTGACTATGACATTTTCGCCGTCAGTAAAATCGCACATTCGATTTTCATGTACCGGTTGGACTGTGGAGAAAGCCAGGTATTTCGCTTGGTTCATTGTTTATTTTACTTGTCGATAGGTTTTGAACTAACCCTTGGATCTAAGTGCTACCATTCTAAGGGCTCATTCACGAATTCTCAATCGACGAACGCACGCCCGCACTGCAGACATACTATGCCTGGCTGGTGCCGCACTCTGCGTATCACCATGCTTGTAACCAACCTGGTAATATTTTCTGAGGTAAGTCATTAAAATGCTGCCAACGCGACCATTTCTAAATGTATCACAAAGCTCCTCCCGTGAAGCGTTGTCTGGTACTCTGGGCGAAACCTTCATCTCGACGACTGGACTTGACAGGCAACATGGCTTAATACCAGTACAAATATCGCTGACATTATAACTGTTCTTTTTAAAACTTGTGAAAGATTTTCACCTTTCGTTAGCTGCTTCTACCTCAGCAACTTTTAGTTCCTACACTGCGGACAACAGATGACGTCATTATTTGACATTGGTCACGTGAAAGTCATGCTTTAAATTTCTAATCGACTACAACATTAGCGTGTCTGCGCGAGTTGTGTTAGTCCGTGTATTTCCAAGAAACTTTCGTAAGAAGCGATTCCGCCACCTGATTGAAAATTGCAAAACGACGTATTAGAGATCTGACAGATTGATTTTCACAAAGATAAAAAAGTTGCCAGTAAAAAAACTGCTTTAGTTGAAACATAGAAAGACATGGACAAGCTGTATTCCATGGATTCTCCTATGAAGCTTACGTTAAGTCTTATTCCGTTTACCAAAGTTGTAACGAATTCTGTAGCTGATCGGTCTGAACACAGCTGTGAAAACAGCAACTTCTTCCGGGTTCTGAACGAAGCAAGTAAACTTTGTTGACTACGGTGATTAAAACAGATACTCATTCTTGTTAGACAGGTACTGTACCTAAGTTTTCCTGGCAAGTATACTGATCACATTTGCTTATCGTCTCCAATTATTCAGGAATCATCAAATCCCTTTTACTGTATAATATTTGGCATCCAATTCTTTGCAGACAAATTACTAGAAGCATATCCACAAAATATGAAACAGATTTATTGTAATCGTATCAATATATAGATTGCCTTTGCAAAATCGAAACTTCCCGAAAGCTTTTAATTTTGATAATTTCTTTTGTACAAACTGTCCATTTTGGAACTCCATGAGCAGTCGTTAAAAAAGATATTTTAAATGTCCGTAATTGTGTATTGTAAGCAACTTGTGACCTTTTGAACATCGCGAAAAGTATTGGAAAGTATAATTTTGACCGAAAGAAACCAGCACAAAGTTGGCTTAATGACAAGTGTTCGGCCGACGCTTTTCTTCCCCTCAACTCTCTATGGTTCGGCGATCGACGCAAGTGAAGTTCAAAGCAGACAATGAACACGCTTTTTTGGAATTATAGACTATCGCCTGAAGGTGCGTCTCAGGTTCACTGTCTAGAACATTGCGGTGGGCAGTCGGATCTTCACAATACCCATCGGAGACATCACTCTCATAAGACGTGTCACCTTGTTTTTGTTGTTGTGGTAATCAGTGTTTGCACTTATGTTGTTGTTGTTTTGTTTCGGCGTGTTGTTTTCTTTTCTTAAGTTTTTCTTTCTCTTTGAGATCATGTATCGATAATTACTTCTACAAATGGTTAATACTAGATTCCATCAAAGAGCACTCCTTCAGATCTAATAGAAATCGGTAAGCCTGCATGCCTCCAGCATCAACAAGTAGCGTTGAGTCTACTACAGTGACACGAGTTAATCTGTAACAAAAGGTGTTCATCTGAAGGGCCGGGGGATGGGGGCTCCTCCTCTATGATTGTTTTGAAGACATCTTTTCTATCTTCAACATCTTCCTCCAGAATGAACGATTTGCTGTCAGTTCGAGTGGTGTGATATCTGTGGCGAAGCTTGTCGACAACGACATAACAGAAACGTACTGTCTTCAAATATCAGTAGATATAAGTAATATTTTATCCAAACATACAACATGACGCTGAGGGTGTACCTGAATGACCCCTCCAAGGCTTTTATTAATTCATTGTTTTTATTAAATGTGTTGAGGAGTTTCATTTACCCCCAATGTACACCTTTAGATCAATTGTAGCTACCCTGTCAGTCTATCTATTTTGTCAATGACGTCATCGGTTGGCCGCCTGTGTTCAACGATTCATGTGAAGTACATACCAACCAGACAAACAAGGTAAGCTAACTCTCACTAGTACTAAGGGTTAAACCATCAGAGATTACGGGGGTGATCCATGTGAGGTTACAAGGTTGTTTTTGCTTTCGACATCTGATAATTTTTGAAAATTGTGTTTATGGAGTACAATATTTATAAAAATTCTACTGTTTCAATTTTCAAGTCAGGGGAACTTTTGTTTGCATAAGAAACGGGTCTGAATTTTTAACGATTTACATTCAGTCTGTCTTTTGGATCACACATCTCTAAGATATAACAGTCCATCCCGAGTATGAATTCCATGTTTCAATGGTAGCGTGTGAATATAAGACGTCATATTTATCTCAAATGACGAATATATTGATTTTTCTGGAGTTTTTGTGATCAACTATCTCGGAGAGACACGTCATACAAGTTTATCGATAAAATAATGATGATTAATCTGAAAAGAATCAGCTCAAATAGGTTCTATGGGGAATAAGTACAAATATTCATGTAACCCCATTATTCAAGGAATGAGAAGACATTTTATGACAGGAAATATTTTGAATAATGGATGTTCATGCTTTAAAAAGCGGGGGCCAGTGTTCCATGGACGAAAATACAGAAAGACTGCAGGAAGTGATTTAAATCCCACCATGACCTGCAGTATACCAGACTCTCTCACACTCACAGCCTTTGGTCTGCTTCGCATCATTATCATCTTTGGCGTACAATGTACTGCCCTCAACGCTCTGGCTGAGACAGCCCCGGAACCAATGCAAAAAAGAGAAAAATGTCCCGATTAAAACCAGGGCAGGAAAGGTCCTTACTGCGTCTGCGTATAGTGAACCTTTGGCTGTGCGATGTGGAGGAGTTTAGCAAGTTCAATGTTCTTTCTTCAGAACCACTTATAACTGTCGTTCACAATTTAGCTCAGTGCTGTGCAACTTCTCTACCAGTATTACAGAAAACCAATGCGGACACTCAAATTCATGCATGCTAAAAATTCAACGTAGGAGAACGCGATCGCGATGCCCGCTTGATATTGGGCATATTCTTTAATTAAGATCTTGTCAATTAGGGCGCCCTCATATCTATGAAATCATTGATTCGCTGTGGCTTGGCCTATTTCCTTTAAGTGGCATTATTGTGATAAGTGAAAAATGAAGATTGAATTTAAGGGTAGAATTCTGTGTTACACCGTCACAGGTATGGTTTAGGAACTCGTAATATAGAATTCTATTCCAGCATGGTCATCGTTCCAACCTTTCCTTGAAATCGCAGTGAGCATGACATCTCAATGGCCTCTATTACCATGGATACGTGCAAAGATAATTCATTGACACACCGGGTCACATTGATGGAAGGCAAAACTTGTTCACCTGGTCACGACATAAAGCCACGTAACAATGGACAACACTTCATCTCTGTTTCAAATAGAAGGAAAAAATGTGCCATGGTACATTTCAATATGGTTAATAAATGAATTTCAGGACTAGTGTCGTTTTTGTTCTACGTCACACCATGTTAATTTGTAACTCAGAGAGTGTCCTTGTAAAGAAACAGAAATAAAATTTAGGTTTGAAGGATGACAAGAGAGCTGTGTTTTCTGTTGTATAATGTTAGTAATTCTTGTGAGCGTAGATATGGATGAGAGTTTCAAACAAAGTCCAGTTCTCGCGACCACAGACAAATCCTTCGTTCTGTACATGTTCTTATTACTCTATCAGGCTGTCCTACCCCTAGGATATTGGACGCCCCGGCCTACTAGCCGGCCGGCCGCAAATGTCATACACAATTCATAAGAAGCTTAACCCGTATAAAATACTAACTCGGTTTTAGTGATATCAATATTTCATAATCATGATAAATTATTTTTAATGATTACGAAAATATTATCATATTTTTAGACTATTCATGTCCAGTTGTATACTTTAATTCTTTCATGCATAAAATTTTGTTGATTACTCTCCATTGACTCATATTTAAAGCTGTTCATACTAGCTCCATGCTTTTCACAATAATTATTATCTCGTACAATTACAATTTATTTAAAAAACGCACTATACACATACGTCACAGTGCGCTGTACAGAACACATAAAATAATATGCAAATTTACAAAATACTTGATGCAAGTGTCAGGGAAAAAACGCACCACACGAGCAGTCCTGCAGTGAAGAAAATGTACCGCAAAGCATGAACAAATCACAGATAATACAGATTAAAAAGATAGGTTTTCAAACCGCGTTAAAAGACTCAACATTTCTTGCAGTACGAATCTCTACAGGTAACATATTCCACAACGATGACGCACACACTGAAATGGCCCTCCGGCCGTATGCCTTACTGAATTTTCCGCGAGGTGGAATCAGACGTAACTTCTCTGCAGTACGGAGATCTTTGGTAGGATCATACTGCTCTATCAGCTCTGTCAAATACACAGGTGCAAAGCCTCTAATTAACTTAGAAGAAATTAACATAATCTTGAACTTAATACGTGCTTCAACAGGTAGCCAAGTGAATGTAAATCAACTAGTGCAGGTGTAATATGATCAAATTTGCGAGAACGGCAGACTAAACATGCAGCTGCATTTTGAAGAGATTGCAAACGGCAAAGCTGATCTTATTAATTCCATACAAGAGACTATTACAATAATATAACTGAGATATTACAAATGTGTGGATCAATGTCTCGGTAGTGTCCTGATCGAGAAGGTTACGGATCTTGCCAATTTTATGAGTGGCCATTTCTACAAACGTGGTTTATGTGATCAGACGTAGCACATTCCTAAAATCGTGCCAAGATTACGGACAGAGTTCAAAGGGATGATATCAATGTCGCCGATCCTTTGGCTAGACAGTCCCGTCGCATCAGATTTCAAGCGTGGCGAGAAATGGACAACTTCAGTTTTGTCATCGTTCAAAATGAGTAGATTTGACTTCATCAAACCACGTTCATCGTCGATACATTCCTGGAGAGAGGTACGTACGTCATCTGGTTGTCTGCAAATAACACAGACTTGGGTGTCGTCGGCGTACATCATACAATCCAGACCATGGCCTTCGGTGATATCATCCAAAGGTGATGTATATAGTGCGAAAAGGATTGGCTTGAGAACCGATCCCTGAGGCACACCGTACTTCATTGTCGAACTGGACGATGTTACATTGCCGTCTTTGACACACTGATTGCGATCTGACAAATATGATCGGAACCAGGACAGAACGGTGCCGGTTATGCCAAATCTTGATTGCAGTCTGTGTAATAGAATGCCATGATCGATCGTATCGAACGCAGCCGATCAAGCCAATATGATGAGAATGACGTTCACTTTATCGTTTAAGGCACGCATGGTGTCATTATGGACCAACAAAAGAGCTGTTTCAGTGCTGTGGTTAGGACGGTATTGCACTTTGACGCTTTGAGAACAGATAAAACCTGGTAAGATGGCTATGTAGTTATTGTGCAACGATTCTTTCACTAACTTTTGAAAGAAATGTAAGATTTGATACCGGTCTATAGCTCTTCAGCATGCTTTTGTCCAGGTCCGTTTTTTTAGGAGTGGCCGAATAATGGCGGATTTTAAGTGAGTTGGGACAATGCCTGTCCGGAGCGAGCAATTAAAAAAGTCAACCAAGAAAGGTGTGAGGGTGTTGACAGATTTCTTGATAATGTCCGACGGTAAGACATCAAGGTCGCAAGACTTCTTGGAGGATCGTTGTATGACTGTTTGTATCTGATCAGCTGTAACCGGATGGAAGTCAGTGAATACATGGGATGATAGGATATCATGGGAGTCAACCCGTTGAACTAAAAGTCCGTTTCGGAGCTTCGCTACCTTGGATTCAAAGTGGGTGAGAAATTCGGATGGCAAGTCCGTGAGAGGGATGACTTGCATTCCTGTTGGAAAGTTCACCAACGATGCTAAATAGTTTCCTAGAGTCCGCCTCTTGGATATGAGCTTGTGATATGTAAGTTGAGAGTGTGTCCTTTGATGTGTGTTGAACCATATGCTGCTGCAATTCCATCGACTGAAGCACTAGTAGATTGAAGAGTTTGATAGTGTCCGGTAAAGTGATGTCGTCAATGAAAGTTAAAATCGACGGCGATAACAAGATGACCTGGTAGAGTTACGGCGATTTCAAGAAGAGTTGAAATTCTGAGATAAATTAATTTATAGTTGCGGTATTCTTCGATGACTTTGGTGGACGATAGATAGAAGTAATAATGTTCAGGAGTTGACTGCATGAACGGTAATGATTCAAATGACTGGAATACGCAACAACGTGAAGATTAGATATTGTTACAACAGCTACACCACCACCTTTCTGTTTAGCCCTAGGTTGCTGGTTGACGTTTTAACCGCTGATCGATGAATGAAACTCCGCCAAGATTGGATCGGACTGACTTTTGATCCAAGTTTCTGTGATTATTAGAATGTCAAGACGTTCCTCGACTTAAATTGTCGCCCTGGCAGCGATTTTCTCGTTCATTGAACGTGCGTTCCATAGTGCTGCATTCAGCTGTAATTTCTTGAAACAAGTAGAGATCCTCAGGATTTTCACCAGAACTGAGTCCCTTTCATACCTGTTGAGAGATCGGAATCTGCCGTAGTACCCGTGTCCGAATATGTTCACAAGGCCTCTTTCGATTCCAATGGTCGGTAGCAATAGTTGGAATTCGAAACTTGGGTTTTTGGTGTTTCCATCCAGCTTTTCGCCCACGTGGCCTAAACGATTGCCAGCGATTGGTCATAGACCGCCAAGAAGAACTCAAGGTGCGACGAACACAGGAAAACGAAGATTGCACTGCCATGTTGCCAGCGTTGAGCCAAGACCACACAGAAAGTCAATGGTAAAATACAGCTCCAATTGCAAGGATACGTAAAAACGACGGTAGATGCACTGAGTCTTTAAAAAGTCACAGGATAAAAACGCCGGACAAGTCGGTAAACCATAAAACTTGAAGAGCACACTAAAACCCCATGTAACCCCATGGAAAATAAAAAGTTTTATTCATGGTTGAAAAATTTAATCAATCAAATTAACACAGCGTGCTTACCATGTTCCTTTTTAATATAAAAATTCTTTCATAGTCAGTCCTTCAAAGGAGGCCCCTGCTATATTGCAATAGAAAATACTGAAATTTATTATCGGTCTAGTTTGTTTTTGACCCACGGTATGGATTGTTGCCAGTAGGTGGGCGAATGATCGTACTATGACGAAACAAACAAAACTTTAGTATGATCGTGTGTGAAGTCTGACCAGAGCAAACAATATTAGGATATAGTCCATATTCTAAAATAATTAGCAGTAATAGTATACTTTATTTGGAAAGTAGGTAGTCTGAATTAAAATTGAATGGTGCTTTCCATTGAGAGCCCCTAAGAACTCGAAAAAGTACATGAGTAAAACGACTCACTACAAGATAAACAGGAATAATATTCAATTACAAAGCAAATTGAAATAATATAATTAATTTTTTCAAGATGATTTTGTAAAATATAAAATTGATAAAAATCATGATTCTTTGAATTTGAACATTTCTTGTTCACAAATCAGTCACTTTTAGCGTGCACTTTCACTAAACTAAGCATTTGTTACCAGACTGAGTAGTTTTCCTGACATGATTCATAGCAATTTGATATTTGATATCATACCCGTCAAAAGGAAGAACTTCAGTCACGCTCGGAAATTAATTTACATGAATTATTTCACCGTCTGCACTAAGCCTGACTCAAACAGACGAATTTAGACGAATTACCAAGAATGAATGCTCGCTCAATTCATATTTGCGGGGCATCAATCTAATCAAGCTTGATTAGAGTTTTTCTCGGGATGTATATTTTACATAACTGATACTTTTTTGATCTTAAGAATAATGGTTTATATGTTTGAAATTTTAGACTTTGAATGCAAGAGGCGTGTCATTTGACATGACTGTGTTAGGGATCTCACTTTTGCTTCAATGGCATTTTATCAGGTTACCTTTTAATTATATTAATAGCAGTATTTAATTATACCTGTTTCGCAACATTCATTCATGTATCATATCTATCGTTCATTTTATGCAGACCTTTGTTAATTCCTCTGGCGTTAAGTATAAATTTAAATGTCAAGTTGTACGCACAAAGTGTATCCGCCCTGTAACATTTGAGTAAACTTCGGCGACAAGTTTATTATGTTTACAAAATTTATCACCTATTTGAAATCGACTGTACTTAAGGGAACCATATACGGCCATATCTTTCAGTACAGTTGCAGTTTTACATGAACTATTGTATGATATAGGTAAGTTGTTTTAATTTGGTTTTGAAACACCATATTCGCACTTGTTTCCAAAAATAACATTTGAGTATATTGATGATTGAAGAATTGACATCCGAATCGGTAGGGTTTTTTTCTCGATACGATTTCTTTTCTCGTCTAACATTATTATATCGCGCCATTTAGAATTTATCGGACATTCAATGTAAATTTGTTTTGCCTGTTTGCACGAGGAGTCTTCATATTGTTATCAGACCGAACACCCTGAACAATACAGCATCTGAACTTCGAACTACTGGTACTTCAATTAGTGCAAAACTATATAACTCGAGTGAGCTTACTCTTTTGAATTCATTGCTCTGTCAGTTAATGCACTTTTTCAATTGATTCTTTCGTTTCGAGGGTTAGCAAGGTGTACGTACTACAGTATCGTGTGTTGTATTTTAGTTTTAACAAAGTTCTGGAAATCATGTGACCTGAAGGAAGTAATGATTGATGGAACATATCGTAAGACGTTAAATTACAGTTAAGTACGACAGTAGCTCTAGGTTTTGCTTAAGTGGCTTAGACAACAAATTTGCTGTCCAACCAACAACTCTAGGCAAAAACCCGTCGCGTTCTAGACTATATACCGGGACTATGTACAGCTAAAAATAGGTACGCTGACAATTAGCGTAAGCTAGTAACATCATAAATGCACCAGCGACTTCAAAACTTTGGCCTTTGTACTGGGTCGGGCCCGCGTCATTGTTAGGGTATTTGCGGCCGGGGCAGAAAGTCGACAAGCGACGTCAAGGTCGCTTTCATGACTGACTCAAAACAGTTGTTCGGCCTTATTATTCAGGTAAGACCATGTCTTCGTAGTGACATGTCACACTTAAGTTCGACCTTCGAATTCTTATCGGCCTTCAGTCTCGACCGTTCAGCCATGACAAGTGCTTGGCAAGCACTGTGCTTGTATCTAGCTAAACTATCGAACCTCGACGACTTGTCACTGTTGAGCGAGACGAATGCCACATCGACACGGGCGGCTGTCGACAGTCATGTATAATTCGTGGTACATTGCGGCCAGTCAATATTCCGCTGTGTTGATGAAGTATTTTTTGGTCCTTTTCGAAATTACGGGGTTTCAAAAAAGAGCGAAATTATATTATATTGGTATAAACCCCTGTGAGAATGGTACTTTGCGGCCAATCAGAATTTTGCTTGGCAAGCTTCATCGAATGTATGGAAATCCTGTCTATTTCAAAATTCTGTTTAGCAAAGTCTTATTTTCATTTTTCAAGTGTGCAAGAGTCTTTCATCAAATCGCATTTAAATTTGTCGATTGCCACATGGCCATATACCATGTTAAAAAGAAAACTGCAAATTAGTAACGTTGTTTGGCAGCTATATTGTAAAGTACTATTCTCACAAGGCTTTTTACAAATTTCTCATAACTTCAAAAGAAAACTTTATCATTTCAAAAAGGACCAAAACGCGCTTCATTAACATGAAGGAACGTTTAAAAATTGATCATTAGCCTAATTTCTATTTTCTGTATGACTGAAGAATTGAATATCGACTGGCCACAATGTACCAAGGATTATATATACTGCCTGTAAATTTCGTCTCTTGTTATGTTCAGGGCTGGATAAAGCCTAACCATGTATTCAGTGGCACTTATAATTATCGAATCTGTCGATGTTTTTCGTCACTTCTAGTCTAAATATCTCGTTCATAGCAGAATTTCACCTAATCTAAATGTTCGCGGCTTAAAATAGTCGTTCAGCCTTATTCTTCAGCATTAAAATGAAGTATGTTGCATGTCTATTCCTGTCTTTTTCGTTTCTTTTATACGAAGAGTGACAATGTTAAAGTACCATGACGACCTACATTTATCTCTGCTTCAGGAGGAAAAATAAAGAGTCATCCCTGACGATCTGAGAGAAGGACACTCTTGAGCCAACTTTATACTATTTCCATCAGTTGATTATATTTTCAATAGCTTGCAGTTTTTCCTTGCAATCATACTCATTGTATTATTCTGTGACATATGACGTATTGTTTCAAATATAGATAGTCGTATCACTATTTTTTCTGGTTAGCTCATATTTTTATCCATCATTTTTAGTTTTTTTTGGTCCTTTTTAGTTGGTTCAAAGACATTTTCAGGTTGTTCTCTTCCATCGAGGGCGTTGTTTTCATTTAGGTCCTACAAATGCTGACAAACACCCTCTCTTTTTTCGGCTGCTACTCATTATCGATTCCATAAACAGTTTTTAACGATCTCGTACTGTTTTATTTAAAGGGGCACCATCTTATTTGGAAATGTCCTCTGTTTTGATCCACTCTATTTGCATTAGAATATGCTTGATTCCTTTTTCAAACTTAAGATTTTTTCAGGTGTCTTGTTTTACTTTTAGAGCAACAACTTTCTACTTTCTGTGTTTTCAGGACATTGTTTTGCTGTCGATGGTTTGCGTATAATTTTTGCTTTTTTAAGGTAAATTAATTTTAAGCAAACGGCGCGCTGCAGTTATCATCATTGCGGCTCGAGTAATTTCACCTTCACGCTAACCTTATATTCTGCGTGGTTAACAATAAAAGAACCCAAACTTTTCATGACTGAATGAAATGTCAGTTCTAGTTCATAACGTGACGAGTGGTATCGCAAACTTCGAAAAGTGTTCGCACACAAACATATTTCTTCTGGACTTGTCTTTATTGAACCACGATTCATACTTGGTGACATTTTGTAGAGCAGGATTACCATTTCATCTCGAACAGTGTTAGTTATTCCCTTACGGTTGAAGTCTCATTCTTTTCAGTATTTCGAGTACACACATCCAGCCCGATAGATGAATAGGATGGTCTTTTCTGCTGTTATTATCTTGAGTCTGGTTTTACCAGCTCTTACTCATGATATCAGTAAGTAAAAATCGGAAGTGTCATCAAAATACAGAAGAATACAATTCTAAAATCAATACTTTGTAGTTTGCTATTGCAATATATGAGACAACAATCATTGAAATTATATCTAGTGTAAAGGAAAATTACGACAAAATAACGCAGTCATTTGTAGAATTCATGGAGATCTGTCACTAATAAACCTTCTAATTTTACAAAACGAAGGTTATCACTACATTTATTCCTACAAAATGTTTACAAAACGGCATAGAGTTTCAGACTATGATTAAACGGAAATATTGCATTGATTCTTCTAATCATTGTAGTCAGCGATCCTTAAATTATAAAATGTAAACGGAAATATTCTTGCATTGTGTGTTGTGCTCAGTTTTCCGCAGAGAATTCATTCTTTGGAAAGGCCCAATACCCGAAACCCGGTTGTATTCTATTGTTTGCTAACTGTAGGCTCTGGTTTGAGGTGCGTAACTAGAATATCGTCTCTGTCTGGCTCCGGAGACGACGATCTCACCAGGGTGTCCTGTGAGGGATCTGAAGAGATGACAGGTTGTAGCAGTTATCTACCCGGACCAGGGGGACATGGAACTCGTGACGGAGAGTTCATTGAAGTGCCGAGTAGCGGGAAGCCAGCTTGCGTTGCACGAAACGGTCACAGTGGGAAAGGTAAATCTATAGCGAACATTCATGGGCGATGGACGGGGTTTTTAAGTGTTTTTACGGATCCGAAGTATTTGTTTTCCACAATAGCATTAATAAGATTTCCTTACAACATGCCATAGTAATATGCCTGCAAAATGTGTTTCCCTTCTCTGTTCAGGTTTTCAATCTGCCTTCAAAAAACTTGAGGACGACGTAAATTAGTTGCTCAGGTGAAAGACGACACTCCCTGTTAACGTATGCTTTAATACTGAAGGTTTGATGCTCGGCTAGGGAATTTTTCTATGTCACCTTTGCGTAAATTGAGACTCAGAATAATTAAAGCTTCTATCAAACGAGGTTAACTTTTTTGTAAAATGCAACTCGTTCAACGTTATAGCTGATGGAACAATAAGGTTCATAACAGAGTGTCAACTTCTTTATTCGGCAGGTGTGAGAGCATATGCTAGGTGTTGTGTAAGCAGAGGAATGGTGTGCTACTATGCGAAGGCTTCAAGGTCCGGTAATGGCGACGATGACAGAAGTACTGTGTCATTACGTGCGCCGGGAAAGGCAATCTATCTTACAGGTAAGAAGAGCTTGTTGTAAACAAAGTGTGGCTTAGACCTCCTGTTTACAAAACAGTAGAAAGAGGTTGTCTTATCGACTATTACATTGTACAATATTATTATGGAGCGCGCA
>LD343232.1:176472-197341 GCA_001465055.1 Ptychodera flava
GAGACACAGAGACACAGAGACCGAGAGAGACACAGAGACGTGGAGATGATTTTTTTTCATATTTACATGTAGAGTTAAGAATTGACGGTTGCATATCACTGTTATTTCTGAGAATAGGGAATATTTATTGAATCACTATGCTACACTTGTCTAGAACACCCATTGACTGAACTAAGTTTGTTTTTGAATGCGTATCCTTTTCTCAGGGCTCGGAAAGCTCTGAGATGGGCTGAAAATAGCATTTATTCTTTGAGATAACGTTCTAGCAGGCCAAAGTTTGACGTAAATATTACCATCAGCTTGGAGGATAAGCCTATTATTGAAGTTTATTTCTGACAATGTGTCCATAGCAGCATTACACAAACAAAAGGAAAGTCACACTGAAATGATAAAAAAACAGATAGAAGTAGAGATAATGAGTTCCTGTGTTATGGATTAATGGGAGAGCCCAATATTCTTGAATGTGATGGAAATATTCTTCATCTTCCACATTCTGACTAACAGCGTTCTAATATCAAGTCTTTTGAAAATGTTCAGTAATTCGGCACTGCACTTTGAAACAAACAACCAAGTTACAAATAAAGTTTGAAATAAACAGGACGATCGCCACCCTGCTGTAGTCATGTTTTCAATTTACACAAAACTCGAGCTCTGTTTAACCGTTGATGCAGTTGCCACTCTCACCCTGTGGGGTTTAAACCTTATACCGCCAAATGCATGCTATTACTGTAACTTTTCTAATCCATCGACTACGATCTGATCTGGCTACAGTTTTTATGTGGCTTCCTCGAACTAATAAAGTGCTGTGTTAATGCTCCCTCAATATCTTGGGAACATAATAAATGCTCAGTCAATTCTTTAGATAGAGCCTCTTATCACGAGGGTATTCTGATATCGGCCCTCGAGCCCTCATGTTAATCAGAATAAAGTCGTGTTATGCCTTGTACAATATCCAGTTTGTCATTTACTTTCCAGGATGCTCTGCAAGCACTTTCTGGCAAGCTATCGATGGAGCCGCACCAAATTCAATTATCTCCCACCGGTTGACATCTATACGGAATGGAGAATGCTTCGCTCAGAACGGTTACGATGGTAATGGTGAGTAATCAAACATTTCATTTTGTTTTGGCAAAGTAATTCATTGACAAATAGGCTAAAGGTTTACCTCAAAGTCTTGCGCATTAACAGTTTATCTATAAGGAATCTCTGAAGCTCCAGACAATACTTTTCCTCAAAATAATATCAGCAATCAAAACAATATCACTCATGACAAAGGAAGTAACTATTCATGTGCTAATTTAAGTATATTTTTATTTATGTATTATCAACATTCAAGAGGAAACATGTAGAGAACAGTTTGAGTTTACTTCCATTATCAATTCTTAGAGAACGTTCCCTTTCCGTTTCTTCATACAAAGGGGTAAATGCACACGCAGTCTACTGTTCTGCCCCTAACCTTGAATGTCGGGCGAAATGGAGTGTCAAAGGTCATGGTGGTCGTGGTAGCAAGGCATTGGTATCGTGTAATAGAGGCTGGACCCTCACAGGATGCAGTTCTTTGACCTATCACTTGATGAATGACGGCACTTATATCGAAAGTAGGTTTATCATCTCAAATTTGCAGTATCGCAAAGTCTGATACAGCAGACCTTTGGCCTGGCTTCAATTTATTTGTGAAATTTCACAGCTGTATTATTATGTATACGTATGCGTACCATATTCTTCACATGTGATCAACAAGTGTGTACACGCAGAAGATAGCGAGCTTTATATTACACATAAAGCTAAAGATACACTGTGTTGTTCCTCTGAAGAGTTCAAAATGTAAACCAGAAAAAGTATTTTCATACACTCAAATGCTTACAAGCAATGTCAAGAATAAGTTGTTATTTTCGCGGTTTTTTTTTTGTACAAACATACACACACACATACACACACACACACACACAGAGACTGGAAGATCCGTCACTCGAAGGCGCCCTCTACGCTCCCCCGGCCAACTATGTCCCTCATCACTCACAACCTGATTTAAGATGGTTTTACTAGATTTTCAATGATCATTTTAAGGAAGCAGCCCTTGTGATTTGAAAATTAACCAATTGAGAGCAGAACTACTCGCCTGTTGACTAATTCCTACCACGTGTGAATATATACAATATTGTGTTGACAGACTGGGGAGCACAATCGTAATTGATTGACAGCGTTGCCATGACCACCACATTTATTATGCAGAGAGGGGACTTGGTTCAATAAATATTCAACAGCACTCTACATAAACTTCACATATTTTAGCGATATCAGAAACAGCTGTAGGCGTGACTAAATTTCTTTCATCTCGCCGCCCCATGTGACAGACCACGTTCAGTCGTAAGGGGAGGGGAGCGTAAAGAGCGGTCCTCGAGCGACGGATCTTTCAGTCTGGTCGTGCGTATGACTGTGTGTATGTGCGAGGTTTTTTTTGGTAGGTGACTTCCATTCTTTGTCGTATGATAAACGTAAAAGAAAGAATTTTCGCTTTTTCAGATGAAAAATGCTTTGCTGTCAACGGAGGAAACGGCCAATACATCTACGCCATTGCTATCTGCTGCAGAAACCCATAGACCGAACAGTTCCAAACGTATACAATCTTCAATTTGCATTAGTTTCAGCTTACACACTTGAAGTAGTAGAACTTTTTTTTTTGTATTTAAAATTGTTTTATTGGTAACATTTTTTTAGTAACATGAACTTAAGATAAAAATGAACTTATGTTTGTGTATTTGTATCCATTTAATCAGGAAGCAATTGACAGCGACAGATTTAAAATAAGTAGCCAAATGGGATGTTATGACCAGCAATAATATTGAAAAACTTTTCAAGTCAAAGAAAGATTAGAAAAGCTGGATTACTGTTTTGTAGTGGAAACATCAGTAATAAACACACAGAGACAAGCTGCATACCTGAATAACGCTATAAAACTATGAGTAAAATCCATATTGTAAACAACACAAATTTGTATGAGAAACTCGGTGATTAAGGGTTACTCATACTGATTTCTATAAGACGGGGAGACTTTCGTAAAGCAATGCATGGGTGCAACAGCTTAGATCAAGTAAATACAAATACTTCAGTAACAACATTTACTGTAGAATGTACATGACGGTATTCGCCTTTTCTGCTGCCTTGCTGTAAAGAATGCCAAATGTTTTCATGACTGATACGTGTTTATTTGATGATGGTTGGTGCGCCCGTGCTGACAAACAGGTGGTGCTACTCTTATTGCGTTCGGATTTGAACTCATTCACACGACACCAAACTGCAACCACCATTGGAACAAAATATGATCAGTACGCAACTGATACAAACAATGTCTCGCTCGTACGTCACACTCGAAATCAATACACTCAAATAGAAAGGAATTGCAACAATTACGGAATAAGTTTATTAGTTGGTTTATGCGATCCTGTATCCATCACTATACAATCTGAGAGGTAAAAGCAGGGTTACTCATCCATCCATCTAATCTGTCCGCCTTTTTATCTGTCATCTTGTTTCTATCTACAGGTCGCTCCTCCCTCTCTCTCTCTCTCTCTCTCTCTCTCTCTCTCTCTCTCTCTCTCTCTCTCTCTCTCTCTCTCAGCGCACACAATGTATATACATATATATATATATATATATATATATATATATATATATATATATATATATATATATATATATAATGGCTCTATGGCAACCTCTGAACTTGGGCACAGAGAGTACGATTATATATATATATATATATATATATATATATATATATATATATATATATATATATATAAAAGCAACAACTTAATGACACTATTCTTCACATCAAGCAAAATTGTTTTATTTCGAGGGTTAAACTGGAATGAAGCAATGAGTGGCAAAATATCGTGAGACTTGTATCTTCAAATCAACGCATCTTTACTTCTACCTTTGGAGTTTTTTATGTCTACATCGGTTGGTTTAAAGGCACAGTAAAGCACGTGGTTGTCAACGGAGATGTTCCCCTGGAATTTGTTTTAATCGCTTGAGGGCGTCGTTTATTGCAGCGATGTGAATGATGATATGTTTATTAGCTGTCCTAGTATGCGCGCACTGCACCCCCATGGTTAATAAAGTTCCAGATCATTGAACGCAAATATATGACATTTACATCGCAAATGTTCGTGGGCGGGTGTACTATCGCTCAGGCCTGGTTATGTTTGCTTCACAGGACATCAATTGCCACAAATCTCTGGGCAAACACCGTATATGTCGCTATAGGGAAGCCTAATATTCAATTGCTGGGGGGGGGGGACAGTGTGATGAATTGACACGACTTTCATATTCAAATAGGTCATAAAAGTTTACTTTTTTCAAAATATTTGGAAATGTGGTAAGCTGTTGTAATCATCGTTGCCCGGCGCCCTATTTCAAAATTGTGGCAGAATCTCAAGATTGTGTTGATCCAACACCCAAAAGCTCTTTGACCGATCATTTTAACTTGATAACTAAAATTGCTATATATGAAATTTTGATGTTTCTAAGCATGAATCGAATGCTAGATCAATTTGTCCGACGGTGTTTACGTTTAACTGTACTTCAAAATTAAATTTGCAATTTTGTCTACGGTCGATATAGTTTGAAGTTCGTCAGCAAATTTCGAGCGTCCTGAGCTTACACTTCTGTCACATGACAAATGTAAATCTCAAAAGTATGACGTGCGGTACACTCGCTTTAGGAACGATATCATTCTGAACATGTAAAGTTGCACGGCAACACATAATTTTATTCTTAATTTCTAAAGGGAATGGTTTAAGGTTTCCCCGGAACGTTTTGGCAAGAGTTTAAAGTTCCAAGACAAGAAATCGACCTTTTTAATCTAACAAGTCTCTGGTGGTTAATAAGCTCAGAACCCCCGTAAAGTATACAATTTCTGAAAACCTAGATATATGGGAACATTTTGGTAACTGCAGTGTCATTATTGTTTACATAACTATCACGTGACAGGTAATTTGCATAACCTTTCAAAAATCGGTTTTCCCTATGTTTTGTCTCAATACTTCAAAATATCTGACTCAAACTTTCTGGAATGCAAGCTGTCTCAACGTTCTTCTAACTCGTGTCTCAGATTTTTTGTATCTTGCTTAGTTTTTTGGAGCACAATTTAAAAAAATTAACTAGGGTTAAATTCATCGCTCTGGAAGTCTTTCTGGCATAAAAATTGTTTAATAAGGTTTAAAAAATTCTGAGACACACCTTAAAAGATCCTTAGGACAGCTTGCACTCACACAAATTTCAGCTTTATCTCAAAGCATTGAAACAAAATATGGGGATAACCGATTTTTGAAAGGTTATGCAAATTACCTGTCACGTGATAGTTATGCAAAACAATGGTGACAATATGGTGACC
Organism: Ptychodera flava; assembly: GCA_001465055.1. Taxonomy (NCBI): domain Eukaryota; kingdom Metazoa; phylum Hemichordata; class Enteropneusta; family Ptychoderidae; genus Ptychodera; species Ptychodera flava. The sequence continues at coordinate 181,871 of LD343232.1, forward strand.
GACATGTTTCCCAATATCTAGGCTTTCTGAAAATATATAATTTATGGGGGTTCTGAGCTTATTAACCACTAGGCATTGTTAGTTAGCTTAAAAAGGTCAATTTCCTGTCTTTGAACCTTAAGGGAGCAAACGACTCTGTGACGCCTATACAAGGTGAATTCCAGACTTTGGTGTTATGGCTTTGCTGAACGATTCGAATTTTCGTATTTCCATGCGGAGCTGACTTTGTGTCCCATGGTTTCCATCACATCGAGGTCTGTTTGAGTAACAAAAATTGATGCTGTAATTTGATGCTGTCGGGAAACTATACGAAACAACAAGTTTCCCACAAATTACAATTCACAGTTCACAATAATGCTCCGTAAGATGTAAATTTAAGATTATGAGTTGCCTTGCAGTTGTATTGCCATGGTACCAGACATTTTGTTCACTTTTTCACTAAATGCAACGCCCTCCTGTGCGGAGGTCGATCGAACCACTTCCATTCAGAAACAATACTAAAACAGCGTAATTGAACAAATGTTCATACCATAAAACTTATGTAGGATACGACGAAGTTTGTTACACACAAGACAAATAACAATGTCTAGTAATATTGTCACTGAAATAGGCGACTTTAAAAGCCAAGAGGTAGAACTATCTTCAGTCTTCTTCATCTCATGCAAAGGAAAGAACGATTTATCGATCTCAGGACCTTCGCCTCATGTAAGCAAACGAGAAGTCATTCCATCGGTGCCACAGTTGTTGGTAAAGGTCTGCTTGCAAAAAACCGGTAAAACTGAAATCCGCGAAGTATTGATAATAGGCGTTCGCTGTTCATATGGTTACCAGCTTCATAATCCAGTCAATATACATATACCTGTTAGGGGACTTGTCAAATACAAACGGCCCAACTTGCCCATCGAGCCAGAAATATTGATGAGATCTCGCTTCTGCCTCGACGTATCCAAGCCATAGGACCGAATGTACTTATTAGAGGCTGGGGTTTCAAACTTGAACAAACTAGAAAACTTTGCTAGTGCCGTATAGTGCCGGATAAGGAGACTTAGGTAGCTCTAGCGATTCAAAGGCAAACTTAGAAAGTGGTCATGGTTTGACTAACATTACGCAGATATACATATGGAGATTTTTTTGAGGGGTGTTCACTTTCCAGTTTAAATATGATAAGAATAAAACCATGAAGGAAGTAACATTTGGTGCTGTTTTGTCTTTAAAACGTCATTGCAATTTCCGGAAGTTGGAAGAGCATAATGTTTATGTATTGGAAATCGTGAGTTCAATTATCAAGAAATCAAATCTTTAATACGGCCATCACAGGGTTAAGCGGGCACTGAATTTAATCCAGTTATGTTTTGTCTTAGAAGCATGATTTAGACTAAGTCGTATGTGAAATTCTAGATTTAAAGAGTTCCTCCTGTGAGACCAAGGCAGCCTGGGCAAGGCAGCAAAGTATATATGTTATGTCGATCGATAAAGTGTCATGCAGAACAAAATATTACCTCGTCTCCTCCATGAAGTTTATGATTGTAAATATTAATCTTTGGCTATTTGCATCAATTTAAGTGCTAGTGACTTAGATGCCAATATCGCATTTCAAAGTCATGACCAATATCACCTCAAATAAAATCCTGAGGAGACAGACACTGCATTAAAATTTGCAACAGGAAATATACTCCAGCTCTCACATTTATTTCCTTGATTCACAGGGAATGTTTGTTAGTAAAAACTTAACATTTTAGTCTATGTCTCATATGTTATTTAAATATCCTTAAAGACTTCATCAACACAACCGTTACCACATATCTTAATTTATTCATTATTTGATGAAAGGTCATCTTGAAAGCCAGTCGAAATAAATGGCATAATAGGACGAAGACTCTGAAGATTCTGTATTGAATTTTCATGTTCTGCAACAGATGGCTATGGCATAGATGTACTGTTCATTGCCTCCGTTGACTGCAACACAATCACCACAACCTATGGATAAATAAAAAAATGTGTCAGGGGACGGTGACGTTTGGACGTTAACATGTCATGGCAAAATGAAATACATTCTGCAAATAAGCAATGAAGTGAAATGATGTTGACAGATAAATGGCATGATATCAACTCCAGTCCCGATATATTTTCTCAGTATACCAGATTGTGATCTATTCAAGCGGTCGTGTGTCATAATGCAACACGGTACTTTTGGTATAATTTAATCTGTCCTGCCTGTTAATGCAGCTGGAGGCATTGTGCGGACACGTTTTTCGGCATGTTTGCAGATGCTGAGCAATAAATTTCCATTCTGAAACAATATATGACAACACTGCTACTCAAAGACAGCTATGTATATACTTTGTCCGTTTAACCACTAACGGAAAAGGAGTCTTTTATCATAGTCTGTTTGACTAAGGTCAAAACTTTCCTGCAAATACATATCTAGATACATACCTAGATACATAGAGACATACATACATAGAGACATACATATATAGAGACATACATGCATACATACATGCATGCATGCATACATACATACATGCATACATACATGCATGCATACATACATACATACATACATACATACATACATACATACATACATACATACATACATACATACATACATACATAAGGGGTTACACGTTAGTAGACATAGGGAACTTACTCAGAACGTAGGAACCGTCGTTTTCTTTATAGGGAGTGTATGCATTACAGCCAGTGAGAGTCCATTCTTCCTCACAGGTAACCGTAGCAACAGCACCCACTCCGCCTTGACTTTTTTCACTCCACTTTGTCTTACAAGTAAGATTGGGAGCAGAACAGTACACGCCATGAGCGTACACTCCTATGTCAAAGGAGCAAACAGTACAATCAGCTAAAGAACATCGATTGCTAGAACCCAAAACATTTTAAATAATTACCACATACGTCATTCATCTAAAGGAACCGATGTGGAGCAATTTTAGTATGCTGTATTCTACATTATGAAATGGATGAAATTAAGTAATATTCACGATCAATGAATCCTAAAGTACACACAACAAGACTGAAACGGGCGTAAGTAGTAAAGACTCTATGGAGGCATGCCAATATATGTAAGGATTCCTGACTAGCATTGCAAGGAATACAAGTACAGAATGGTGGAATTGATTGATAAAACCCACTGTAGGTTAGTCAAATGATTTGGCGAACTAGTGGACGGGGATATCTCAAACATATTAACAAAGGCACTTACCAAGTCCACCCCGGCCGTTCAGAGCTACGCATTGGCCGTTCCTTGTGTCTACTTCAATCGATGCATTGATTGGGTTAGGCGAGGCTCCGTTTAAATTTCTCCAGAAAGTAGAGGCGGAACAACCTGCAGGCAAACCGATTAATTAATCTCATGATTGTTTTCAGCATTCCTTCTGTAAGCTTAACAAGACGTATTGTGATAGACATCGCATCTGAAAACCAACACAAATTACATTAAGTGAACCCCACACACCTGTCATAAAAGTTGAATCGTCTGACGTGGAAAACGAAACTGTACTTGAATCATTGTATTGTCTTCCAGATCTCGCACCGTCAGCATAACCACACGTCAATCCATCTGCCGTACAACACCTTGCGTATGCTCGAACGCCTGTAAAATTGGCGGGAAAAGAATAAGTATCCAGATGTTCCTGTCAGATTTCTATCAGATGGGCGTACGTATGAATGATGCTTTGCTCTCAGTTCCAAAACAATAGTGTTTAGTTAAATTTTATTTGAAACACTTTGCTACGAATATGACAAAACCGTGTCGTTGCTTCGAGAATAAATAGCACTAGGTCTGCAAGCCTGCGCCAGGGCATGTAGTGAGAGTTAAACATATTGTACTATAAGTAAACAATGCGAATGTGGATTAAAATTGCGTATGAACTGTTCCATTTTAGACTGCCCGTCATCTATTATGTAGATAACTGCTTTTGTGTGATACAAACGCTCGCAACAGAAAGAACTGGCCGATTGGGAAAATATCACGTCACTGAAGATGTGCCACACTTTGAGTGACTGTGCTAAAATACTTATTAGTTGTTGTGACAATATATACCTGTCCCTTCTTTGCCATTCCGCGCAGCGCAGGATACTCTCCCAGTACTCGACACGTGGATAAATTCCCCATCACGAGTTCCATGCCCCCCTGGTCCGGGTTGATAGCTACTACAACCTGTCATCTTTTCATTGCCTTGGCAAGTTACCCGGGCCTGTGCATCGTCCCTGGTATGAGACAACTTAGACCATCGAGTGACACAGTTTAAACCAGCACCTATAATAGAACATGTGATATCATGATCGAAGCTAACATGAAGTTGTTTGAACACTTCAGCGATTATGTTTCTAAAAATTGATCACATTAAATTTATGTCCTGCAATTCGAATGGAAACTGTTATTAGAAGTAGTGAAGAGCAGACATGACTGTTTCAATAGTATTTAACGGTTGTTAATCAATTTATCCTCCAAATAAATTATTTTTGTTATACTCACTTGTTTCGTGGCCTAACGATACCAAAAGTAAAGAGACTGCCAAAGCTACGATTTTTACCATTGCGACCATTTGTCTAGGTGGAAAATATAGCAAAACTTAAGTCAATAACATAAACATGAGTGTGATTCATACGTGCATGTTGACAATCTATTGTTTACAGATACAAAACTCTCTCTCTCTCTCTCTCTCTCTCTCTCTCTCTCTCTCTCTCTCTCTCTCTCTCTCTCTCTCTCTCAGCAATACATGACCAATGTAGCACGAGACGTTGGAATAAACATGTCAATGTTATTGAAATAACAGGCTTTAGAATACCAACGTCATATTTATGATAGCCCAAAGAAAAGTGACGTCTACCGGTTTTGCGATTACAAAGGAACAATGCTGTAATGTTTGGCTGCATATGAAGACATGAAACAGATGAAAAAACAACATTCTTCATGTTCAATGTCAGGTTGTGTGGCAAATTTTGTGATTGAAAAAGCACAGTTTACCTGCTGATACAATTCCTTTGATTTTGTTCAGCTCAGCGCCAAGGTAGCTGGCAATACGATGCCTAGGATTGCCGGGAGCTAGATTGTACGAGTTTGTCGAAGCCATTCAGACATATATACCGTCGCTGTTGTTGAATTCCATGACTGCCTATTGCAGTGCTGTAGAAAACCCTTTTTACGATGTAATTAATTTACAACACTAAGTTATTTTATTCTTCGAGAGAAGCAAAGTATAAGCGCCAACCCAAATTGGGAATAAATGCTGGGTACAACATGGCAGGCCGCTAGGGTTCCTTATTGAAATTTAAACAATATTCAATTAAGTAGACTGTAAAGGAATAAAAATGTCACTTTTATGGATAGATTTAAATAATAAATGGTGTATTTGGAAGGCACTGTACAGTTAATTGTTTCGAAAAAATGGGTCAAATTTGCAGCTACTCAATATATAGTATGGACATGTTGTGCACCAAGAATTAACTTCAGACCACTACCAGACATGGTGTTGGACTAACTAAATAACCTCAGACCATTACCGGCCATGGTGTTGGACTAACTAAATAACCTCAGACCACTACCAGACATGGTGTTGGACTAACTAAATAACATCAGACCACTACCAGCCATGGTGTTGGACTAACTAAATAACCTCAGACCACTACCGGTCATGGTGTTGGACAAACTAAATAACCTCAGACCACTACCAGCCATGGTGTCGGGCTCATGATGCTATGCTTGTAGATAATATCACTCAGGATTCCGACAATCCATCGCTGAATCAACTTCCATGAACACCAAATTAAATTTGTTCAGTTCGAGTACACTTCTTTTGAAGTGCACAAAATGATAACTATTTCCTTGCCAATAAAAGTCATTCTTTCGGAAGAACAGCTCGAGTATACTCATTTTAAAGTGTACAAAATGATAATCATTTCCTTGCGAATAAATGCCATTCTACCGTTCACACTACACTGTTCTTCCAAAAGAATGGCCTTAATTCGCAAGCAAATAATTATCATTTTGTACGCTTAAAAAGAGGTATACCCGAGCCTTTGTTTATCAGCTTTATCTATGAACAAGCTGATTCACTGGACATGAATTTCAACAAGCTTCAAGGACAGTTAATGTCAACAATCACGAATGTGTGAACAAGGGATTGAGGACTGCCGCTTTGACCTTGACTGACGTACATGCATCAACTTGAAGGCATCGATTTTTCTGAACCGTAAGGACATTCGGACATCTGTACAATAACATCTGTTAATGAGTTTGTGATTAGAACCAGTGTCAGCATCTGTTAGATGATACAAGATAGTATTTCGTGTCTTAAAGGATACCTGAATTACGCACAACATCATCCTGGGCACTTTCAGGTTTTCTCTCTCAACTTTTGCCTTAATTTAGTTGTGCTAAGCTCACTGTTTGTCCAGTCACAAATATTTCATTCTGGACACACGTAAAACTACAAGCGATAGAAGAACACGGAAATAAAAATCTGATCAAGCGAATAATCGCATGCAATTCCATAAATTTTAATCGTTGTAAAATTGTACTGATCATTGCAACAGTCTCATAAATCACGAAGATATACTCATGTTTTTCCAAAGTTTGTGTTTTATAAATCATCCAGTTCAAAAGGTTTATTATGAGTAGCTGCAGACTTAAAAATTATCGAACGAGAAAGAAAGAGAATTTATGAAGTCTAGTTTGGATAGAAAGTTGTGCTGCTAACATAATTACGATGCCGAATGAGTGTGAGAATGTCAATTGTTTAACCTCAAATAGCGCTTAGCACGCCCGCCAGATGAACGCAGCGACTTTCGTGTTCTATGCACCCGTTTGCATTCTCCAAAGACACTTATAGCCATATGCTGTGTTTCGTTTACAGGTTTAACAATGGTCATTTTGGTATTGATTTGTTAGTAGGCTGAGGACCTATACTGGATCATCCATCAGCCTTTAATGGAGTAATGAACTCGGGTAATTACTCTGTCGTTGTTTGATTACTGGCATTGTCAGAAATTAATGCAAATAAAGCTTAGCGGTTAGGCTAACTATACAGTAAAGTTTGCAACGATCCTTGCAATAGTCGACAGACATCTAAAAGCAATGGGAGAAATCCCTATGAAATGTCCATACTTGATACTTGCAATGAAACTGCACGTAGCCACGTCCGGCTTTTGGCTTGGATATTCCGCCAACACTGATAAACGCACATCATCAAGGGACTTTAGAACCATTTTATCCAGTCATTTTAATAGTACTGATAGTACTGCTTCTTGCTTTGTGTGGTTTTTTTTCACGTGACGTATTATTTATGTGGTTGTCTTGTATATTCGTCTTGTGATTTTCATTTTTTGTTTGTCAGATCTGTTAGTGGGTTTGCCGTTGATCTGTGTATTAAATAAAATTAAAATAAAACAGACTTGCATTCGCTTCATCCACTAGAAGTGATAGTGACACTTGCAAATTTAAACTTAGCTTTTCGATACAAACAGACACCATTTGAAACGTTCAAGGGGACTGAGTCAGGAATAGCGGTTTGAAGTTAATTGTTTGCTCAATTACTAAAGTTTTCATTTAATGGCCATAATTTATAACTTTATTCCGTCTGAAAAGTGACTTCATGTTTTCTAAATTGAATGAATTTCTTCTCTCTAGATGAACGACTGCATTTATAATTTGAGAAAATACAAATACATAATATGTCCTTGAGCAGCAATTAATTTTAATGGTTTGTCATACAGGTATAATTCAAAAAGCATCCTTTAATCATACAGCTATTGATATGCTGCTGATTTGAAAATTGTGGTCGAAAGTAGCATTGAATTCTGCATTGTAACTCTATAAACGACCAAGTTTACATTCATGGAACATGTGTGTCCCGCATCATGTGTGCTAACTGACGTGCATGCTATGGACAAAGCATTAAATGAAACTTTGGTTGAATATCATAAATGGTTTGATCACTTAAACGTAGTGTGTGCCAACATGACGATTGATCGTTGAAACAGGCTATACCAAAGACGTCTCTACTATACTGTCTATGGTCATACACAAGTTTTGAAAATGTACCACTTGTCTGAATGTTGATGTGTCACATTGACTTAGTGTTCAACATCAATCATCAATGAAGTGACGAAATGATTTGACGGATTAATTACATCACAGCGTAACTAAGTCATTTCTTGGCGAATAGATTTTAATTATGAATAATGAAAAATAGCGTTTTATATTACAAAGTCGGATTTAAAAATGGAAAAGTAAACTCATGCGGAAGATGTCTTCCCGTATGTGCAACACATTGTTCCGATAAACAAACTTATTACAATACAGTAATTAACGACATTTTGAAATTCGATAATCAGAATAATATCTGGTCTTTTTCTGTGCTTGTTTCAACTTGTGTCACTGACACTGGTAACATAAGATCCTAAATTCCAGTTTTTAGTACCCAGCTCACACGTGAGTATGCCGAAGTCATATCATATCATATCATATCATATCATATCATATCATATCATATCATATCATATCATATCATATCATATCATATCATATCATATCATATCATATCATATCATAGTCATCATCCCGAAATGTTATAACAGGAAAATACTGCATGTTGTTTCTTTCACCAATCTATCAATCGCCATGCTTGTTGCCATGGCAGTTCAAAGCTGCCTCCGATGCAATGAACCGTAGACGCGTAGCTAAACGCCAAAGTAAACTCGTTTGCAATGAATCATATTCACCCACGCACTGTGCAAATGTCATAAATTCAGTTTACTCGGTCAGGTCAGAAAAACAAGATAAACATCCATAATTCCCATGGTTACCATGCAAGTAGCCTGGCAATTTCCCTCTAAAACGAAAGCAAATCCATGATGTTTTCGAGCAAATCATCGAAAGGGATTGTGTGTTTGTCATGGACTTGCCTCACCTTTATAGATTCTTTATTGCGGGCTGCGTATTGTGTAAACTGACTCCATATCTTCACCAGGGAGATGCATGGTGAAGTCGAACAAAGTGGAAATTCAGTTACGATAGGTATTGGAATTGAAACAACTGTAATGTTGGTAATGATTAAAAGAGTTGTAACCATGCGTGAATGAATCTCTCTGAAAACCTTTTCATCTAGGGAGTGAAGTATTCGACTGTCTCGTCAGTTGTACAGGTTTTGATACAGCATGTTTTGTCACGAGTTGGTCTAGAGATAATAGATCAAACGAAAATTGATGTGATTTTAGATATTTTGATACAGTGAAAAACATAGAAAGACGAATAGAAATGATTACAAACCAATCCAAAGGGGAATAAAAGCACTTGCCACGAGGAGAAATAAAAGAAAACAAACGCTTCGGGTTAAACTCTTTGTCAGTGCTGAGACAGAAAGAGGCACTGCACGAATACTTGAAAATGCAAAAGGACCAAAAAAAAACAAGTAAAAAAATTACAATTAATTTATATGCCAGCTGGTGCAATAATACCCCAGTTAAAAGTTGTGAATTGTTAAAATATGTTACCAATGAAATTACTTGTAGATATATGGGCTGTAGCAGCAATGCCGCCTCAAGGTATGCTATTTTTTTTCATTGTCGCTACGTTGCAGAGATATTCTACAAATCTGTCATTTAGATGACGTTTTGTTTCACCGACATACTGCATATTGCCGCATTTACAATAACAGGCTGAAAATATTGAATCTAATAAATGCGACGGGCGCTCAGAAACTGTGAAAACGGAATAGATTATTTGCAGTGTCAGGATGAAATTAAGTGAATAAAACGTACGAATGGGAATCTACAGTTTTCATTACATGGAAACGGACAATGAGAGGACATTGACTGATCTTGTTATGTCGAGAAATTGTCGGAGACCGTGGAAACGAATTCTAGAGCGGGGTGAAAATGTGAAACAAATTCAATGGAATTATCCAGTCCAGTGCCAGAACAGCTCAAAAGCAATCACTCAATAGAAATGCAGAACATATAAGTAGAAAATAGTATCAAGTTTTTGACTGATAATTTTTATCATAAATACCAAAATTGAGGTTTTTTACCCGAAATATACACCCACTTCATCCTTTTAGTAAACTACTGCTGCCATACTAAGCTTTAGATTCTCTGCTTTTTGAAAATATATAATATTAAGGGGTTTCTTTGCCATCTTTGATGAGAAATATTCCTTTTGTAACATGCAGCGCCACCTTAATTCTTGGGCGTTGGAATTTGTATCATATCTACTTCTGGTAATAGATTCATAATTTAATTTAAATGATCATGAAAGCTTTTTATCAGAAGTTGTTTATCTATCTATAATAAATGAATAATAATACTTTTCAGAAATGTCTTCGTTGTATCAGTAGAGTGGTCGCCAAGCTATTATAGGGCAAGTACCGCTGTATCGGCGACGATGGGAAAAGCTAGATAAAAAGTAATCAATCGCATCAAACATTAAAAGTGTGATTTGACCATTTCATTATCACGTGACCAGTAAACTGAGTGAACAAACTTCATATTCTTTAATGAATTAAACTCTCGAGGGCGCGCTTTTATCCGTATTGTATATGTAAATAAAATGAGATCGGAATTCATACCTCACATTTCCGTCTCGTAGTGCTGGAGCATGAACTTCTGATTGTGGTCAGGTTCAGTTCTTAAAAAACAGGATCATCATTTGTTAGTCAGTAATTGTGTACTTCTTCAACCTTTAAGTCGTCATATGGCATCGTTGAACAATACCACTGCTCAAAAACAGGTAATATATTTAAAGGAGCCTCGTAAACGAGAGGTCGTTATTGGCCGTTGTTTGTACATCAACAGTATAGTGGACACGCGTATATTTTCTTCGAGTCCGTGTATGAAATCAGACGGACAGGTTAAAAGTTATATTCTTCGTGTGTACACTTTGTCTGACACACATAGATAGGGATTTGTAAGGAATATTTACTCGTCTAGTGAGAGTGAGTAGGCCTGAGGGCAGTCAACAGGTGGGCGGACATACCTTTTGTCATAGCGAATTTTATTCTCTTGCTGGACTTCAGTTGGCGTTGACAAGTTTTTGAACTGTGACAGGGTGCTTTTTAGGGGAGAAGGCAGCGGCCAGGCTTTTGAGAGAGGGAAAGCGGTCATGAAGTTTCCCTTCTCGCAAAACAAACCTCTTTCTTCAACAAATTCACAATATTCTGTCTAAAATGTGATTACTTGGCACAGAAAACTTAATGGATTGCCGATCAAGCCACCACACCCTATCATCGTAGGAAGGCAAGTTGTGCGTACTTCTTTGTTTCACCGACGATCCCTTGGCGTTGATCAAAGTGCATTGTCGTTTAGAAAGATTTTTTTAGGCGTTGTCGATGAGTTTTCAATAAATGTCTTGCGATTTAATATTATTTTATTATTTCTTGATTTCATATGGTTCTTGAATAAAAGCCAGAGAGGCACATTTTAAATAAAAGAAGGAAAAGGGGAAAGAAAGAAGGAAAAGGAAAAAAGCAGACAAGCCGATAACATTTATATTACTGACTCGTGCGCACAAAAATGGCCTTGCGCTCACGACATAAATGTTATAGTTCCATGCACAATTAAAAAAGTTTGAACAGATCAGAACAAATTTGTGTAGCTGCAGAAAAATTAAAGAGACAGAGCAATAGTGAGTTTAGGTGATGTCATTAAAGTAATCTGAGAAAGATCTACGAGTCTTGACCTCGATACTACAGCGGAGTAACACAAGAACATACTATTACGCGTATACGGGGGACAGGGTTTGACGGGTTAGTAAGGTTCAGGGTGGTTAGATTGCTGGATACATGTAGATAGGTCTATTCAATAGTGAGATCGTCCATCTGAAACCTATACAGATTGTGTTGTCGTTGCCATGGCGAGAAATTAAGCAACACAACAAAGTCCAGTGACAATCATTGGTCGGGGAATGCCCTCTGCTCGGCATTGTCAACAGTGTCATAAAAATTAAGTACCCTTCATCACGTAGTGACTGCACAGCTATTGTCATCGTCAGTCTTCGTCGCCTTCCAATGTCTACAGTCTATTATAACAACCCTATTGAATGCCTTTCTGAAAACAAGTCGTTTAAAGTGCCTGTTTTATTCAATGTGAGTGGCTGACTGTGCTGGCTGCCGAGTTGAACGGTGGGCCGTTATGACAGTGCAGTCCTGAACGGAAATCTTGTTCTGTTCAGAGAGATAAAGCGTATCGGCCTATCTCGATGCTGTGATTTTTATTTTGACTACGCCTAGTAGAAGGGGTGACAATTTCAAGCCGCTGTTTCTATTGTGAGGCATTTTGGAGACTCTGAACTTACGAACCGCAGAGCAACTAGGTATCCAGGGAGACCTGCTACACTGTCGTCTGGTAAACATGCTTTAGAAGGTTGCTGGACTGATGTTAATTCGGAGCAATTGTGTTAAATACATACATTATCACGCATCGGACTAGGTCCAGATAATAGCAACAAGATAAGCGTATCACAACGACGTGCATTGTGACTGAATTCCTCCATGTTTTTGTCATGCGACATTGATTTTGGACAGTGTACATAGAGACTTGAGCAAAGCCATTGACTGCAGGTCCTCGGTGCTGGAACGCAAAGGGCAGCCATAACCCCTACTTGAGATAAGCTTGGGAACAAAATACAAGGAGCGGTCTCTTCAATTGAAATGCCGGTAGCCCCGGACTGTTTACCCGTAGTGTCTATGGTGCAGCAACTACATAACTCAAGACTTCAGCCCTGAAGGCATTGTTGGCTAACTTACATTGTGTGTGACATTTGGGGCAGAAAGACAGCAGAAATCTTCAGTGATAGACAAATATATCACTGGACAAGTCATTCGTTGGTGACTTCAGTGATAGACAAATATCTCGCCGGACAAGTCATTCGTTGGTGAGCGATACTGATTTGTTCTAACTCGAACCCTGTACCAAATCGTGACCCTTTTTATTGTAATGTTTAGTTCGTTCGCTAGCGGTTCTTACATCAGTTGATATGGTTTGAGCCTACATACGTCAGCAGCACGTACCTAAGAAGACACGGACACGCAGTGTAGCATTCTTATCGATATGCAGTCGACTTTTGATCCGCTGAAGTGATGTGTACATCGGAACGGTGGATTGACCAGTTTGCGCAGTCGAATGAACATTAATTTATGACTACGAGCATCGCTGAGAATATGCAATTCAGTCGAGCTAATTCTCTGGAAGACGAGCAAAGATGAAAAACGTTGTCAACAGGATATGGTCAATAGGATATTCATGTTCTGCACATTGTCTCCAGCGCTAGTAGACAACGTTATTTACACCTGGAAATAGACCAAACCTTACTGCACACCTGTAGCTGTGCGTCGCAGCGCATGCGTAGTAAATTGCCAAGACTGACATATTGTGTGGGACAGATATTTGTTTCACCTATGCATAATGTTTGAGTCACTTCAACGAGATCACACTTTGCAGTTGGAAAAGGTAAAACAGCTTAGCGGAAATGAAGATGGTGCAGACGTTGAAGCGGGTGACCTTGCTACGGGGCCCAGGCGATACAAACCAATCCTGTCGACAGGACCGAGGCAGCCAAGTCGAAAGTTGCCCGCGATCAACAGCAAAGTTACTTTCAGCTTTGATGATGATCAGCTGGATAGTTCTAGATACAGATCAAGACCCACTCTCCCGCCATTGACATCACCAACCAAAATGACGAAGACGAAACGACGAAAACCGAACGCCGAGAGCTATGCGATGAATATACAGCAATGCACCTTCCACGATAAGTCTAACAGGGAGTCTGTTGCCTCCGCCCGAGATATCATGAAAACTTGGGAGCAGACGGCCAAGCTAGCTGCAATACCTGTCCACGATGACGACAACAAGCTGAGCGAAAAACCATCGTCACCAAAGACAGCAAACAGTTTGAACACCGCTTTGGATCAAGTACCGGCAAATTTTAAACGGTGGAAGAAACATTACACTAAACTGTGGGTTCACAAAGGAGCTGACAGTTCTTTTAAGTTTAACAACGAAGGGGGTCAGAATCGATGATGCATTTTTGAAACTCACACGTTTGTTTTGTTTTCAAAATTGACGCAATATTTTGTGTTTTTCCGTCCAAAAATCACTAAGAAAACCTTAAGAACAGATTGGTGACATTGCAGACAGATTACAATGCAGTTCACGCCAACGTATTGCAAATAGCAACATTGCTGTTTTATTGTCACGCACTGACGCGGCCAAAAGGGCAATTTGCTCTCAAGTGGAACCTATCTCCAAATTTACACCGTCCGTTATAGCACATTAGTATTCGAAGCGATGCGGTGATTCAGAAGCCAAGGCGAATGCAAGGTTCATTTTCGTTCCTGACAACCATGGAGTAATCGTTGGCAAGATTATCGACCATAAATTACTATTTTAATTTGAAGTGACGGGAATAATTTTGCTGCGTACTTTTTATAATCAAGACAAAAGTAGAATGTTTAAGAATTCGACTTCAGCAAGAGGGTGATTGACCTTGGCAAGCACATTATTTGTGTTCATGTAATAAACATTGCCAGTTGTTTTATCAAGGCCCTGCAGTGAACAGTTGTGTGACGATTTTGTCAGGTTACCGTGATCTAACGGAGATAGTGATCGGAATCTAACTTGCAGAGGTTAATTTTCTGATGGTATGCGACATTACTGTTATGACAACGAAATCGCAAGCCAGACAAGTTATAAAACATGCTTAATTTCAAATCACTGACATTTGTCACGTTAATTTTATGCGTCCATGGTTAAAGAAGCATTCCAGACTACTTACAAAGGCGAACAAGTGCAATATATCCACGTAAGGACGAATAGTGATTCACATTGCTCGTAATCGTAGACTCAATAGTCGCTTTAAGGAGAAAGAATAAAACCATGCAGACTGCATTGAATCCGGCACGTTTTCGGCTAGTCACTTTTCAACAGCTCTGCTGATGCAGTTTGGCAGATCTTCCTTGATTATATTTTTCTTAAAGTTTCGGACATTTGATACATATTGCACGAAGATAGATTGCAGTGGATGCAGGCATTGCAGATTACTGTACCTTCATTCACACTGACCTTTCAACTTAGCCCTTTGAGCGTCAAAGTCAGACCGTTTCAGACCGTTGCCCAAATTTTAAGAAAAAAACTGTAGACAATGAAATGTGATGTCCATTTGGTCCAAGATTATCAAAAAAATACAGAAAGATTAACAAAAATTGGTAAAATGTTGCACTAAAATTTTGGCTTGAAAAATTTCAGTACTCAAAGGGTTAAGTACATTCTTTTGATCTCCTACATTCTTTTGATCTCCAGTAAGTGTAACTCCTCTTTCAGCTTTTGTTGTTTGTTGTACGTAATTTTTTTTTCTGTTGATAAGATTTTGACCTGACTGACCAGTCTCCGGTTTTACTAATGAAACTACCTCTCCAAAGGCTATAAACCTAGCGGCGGTTTTTCTTCATGGTCGAC
>LD343232.1:206181-217724 GCA_001465055.1 Ptychodera flava
CTGATATAATATAGCGATAAACAACCCCTATAAGTTGGGTACACCACTCGAGCTCGGTTTTGACCATTTCACTCCTTATACACACGACTGAAGTTCGTGCGTATATATTGTTTACCGGTCGAAACCGTGTGGTAACCTTTCAAAGTGGTGCTTTATTGCTTATATATCTCTCGCGATACAATTAAAGAAAAGGGATTGATTGTTGCTGCTGTCATATCAACTTTGCATGACGACTATGACATCCAATTTAGTGTTTGTGGGTTTGGAATATATAATTTTTGACATATTATAGCTGTTAACTTTCTTTCCCTAATTTGAGTTATTGAAATGAGTAAAACGTCTTTTATTAACCACCATTTTAGCTTTTTAGTGCTATTTAATGCCTATAGAGTATTTTTCTATGTTCCTTTTAACAAGTAAATGTCAGTAAAGTAACACAAACTTTCGAGTTTAGGCATTGTCACTGCATAATTTTTTAATTTACCCCATCAAGCCATATCTTGTTGGAAAAACAACTGCGTTAGTGTTTCAGAGATATGATATTTATGTGGCTTCCTTATTCGCTGCGTTTGGTAGGAGAGGAAACATTACCCATACCCCTATCCCTTAAATGTATATTATGCCGTATGTTGTGGGTTCGAATCCGATTGAAAACTATCCGTATTATAGAGGGATGTACGGCATACCATATATTAGGTAAACAATCGACGCACCCCATAAGTCTCAAGAAGATACACTCTTTTAATGTTTTTTACTTCTCTATTGCATTAAGTTCTTTCAAATGATATATAAATACCTTGTAAAATTGTTTGGAGGAACATGAACTTAATTATTGAATTATTGGGTTTTAAAATTAAGCAAATTTTACAATTTACATTTCATGTCCGATATAAAATCTAATCGATGTTTGAATATCGATTTATCCCCATTTAGTTGTATACCAATGCATGGTAAGGGGATTATCTGGGCTTTCTAAGAATGTATTGTTTATGGTACTTTTTTGTTTTTGTTTCCGACTAGCGATAAATATGTTACCCAAATTTTACTACTGAGGGCGTGACAGCCCATCACAAACAAGTCGTTACACTCTCACACACCGTCAGTTAAATGGAAAATAAGCAGATTATGACAGCTGAGAATACTAGCTAACAGAAAATCATAGTGGGTAAAATGCCTTAGAGGGGATGATTCCGATACCTGGCCAACGGACTAACTGGTTTGTGCATATTGTTCAAAAAATACCTTATGAAAAATTGTTTGGAGGAACGGGAACTTGATTATTGGGTGTGAAATTTAGCAAATTTTACGATTTACGGCCAATGGCCGATATAAAGTCTAATCGACGTTCGAATATTAATTAATCCCTATTAAGTTATATATCAATGAAAAGGCCATGATCTTGGCTTTCTAAAAATGTAACGTTTATAGTATTTTATTGTTTCTGTTTCCGTCGAGCGGTAGATACGTGACCCCTACCCCATTGTTGAAATCCAAGATGGCGGCCAAGATGGCGGCAAAGATGGCGGCAAATGAACCCTATGGGATACGATTTGATTTTGGGAACATCAAAATTCATTAAATATAGACCCTAAGGATTACAAAAATGTAGGTTAAAAAAATACATCCATGGGGTGCATGGGAACCCTACCTTCCGGCTAGACTATATGTTCATTTGCTATCGGAAAACTGAGAAACGAAATAACGTAGACGATATATCCTAGTTAAGTGCATGTCTGAAGAAATACTCACGTAATTAGTGCATTCTTTGGAGCAGTAACCTTTAATGACGAATTGGTTTGCGCGGGGTGGTATCACCAGTGACTGGTCAGTTCCTGCCCCAATACTCATAATGCCCGCGTCGTACTGCCGTAAATTTGACGTGTAGTAGATTCGTATGCCAGATGAATCAATCAATGCTGGCATGAAAGAACAAACAAATAAAATCGAATGGGCTGTCATACGTACAGCAGACATTAACCGATGGAACAGTATGCTGCAAAACCAAAGCAAATTATTCAAATAGGATTCAACATTCAGATCGCTAAGTTATCAGTTTTAGTCATTGAAGACAAGAATACAAAGTGCAATGTCATAGTTAGTAAATTATGCAAATCGCGCTATTTGGTATTATTACAATATTTTCGCGAATTTCGCTAAAATCCAGGATTGCCATTTTCAAGATTTCAACATCTATACAAATTATGTAAATATGTTCAAATCAGCGGTAGTTGGGCAAGTTTCATCATCCGCATTGACCAAATTCTATTTTACAAAGAGTACTTGTCACAGATATTTGAGATGTGTTTTATTCACATACATACATTGTAGATACCAAGAAAGGGAAACACACGACGGACCCTCTGTTGGATAAATACACAATAGTTCGACATGAGCTCCCGTGTTTACACACAACAGCTAAAACCGTCGATTTTATGCATTTGAAAGAGGAATTCCAAAATGATTTGATTTAAATTTTATTTAACTTAGTTTAATCGTGACAAGAACATATTTACAAAAGTCAATACTTTGCATTTCTTTTAAGAATAGACGAAAATGATGACTTTTTCTCTGAAACAAATATAGCTAAATATTATCAAACGTTACCTTTACGTCATACACAGCATGGTTATCATTCATTCGCTCAACGCGTATTGGAAGCCCAAGTACGATACTTACATGAATTTAAGCCATGATGGAAGGCCGTCTCCATGACAACAAACTTTGGGTCTCCACTTACGATGTCATCCAAAGAAAACCCTACTTCAACTGGAAAACGGAATGCCTGTCAGAAAGAGGTTGTGAAAGCAACACGTAATCTTAACATTCTTTTCTTGAAGGTATACTGTCCACTGTTCCAATTTTGCCACAGTTGCCATGGAAAGAGAAAATCTAACCAATGAGAGATTTTAAGCGGTTGGCCGCTTTTTAAAAACAGCGCCCTCACATGGGCATTTTGAATACCAAGGAACGCCCCGCCCATTTGACAATATATGGACATATTTAGATTACAAGTGACTGTATACCTTTAAAATATACTTAGTTTTTTATGAACTGGAAAGTTCTCAAGGTCTGTTAAAAGAAGATAAAAGGGTTTGATGAATAATTCTTCAGAGGATATTGATATTACTACTCAGTGCGGGGAAATAAAGCGTCCTGCCTCGAACGTTCAGAATTATGCATTGAAACCTTCAAATTCCTCGAAATTCTGACGGCCGTTTTGACCCGTCGCTCTTGCATCAGGATGATTATAAAATGAAAGCTTACAAAGTTTAACGCAAAACACAATATTCTTTCAGCAGACAGCTTGGTTTAACAGAGATTGAAATCAAGTGAATAAGCAAAGAATAGTGTAAAAAACGGATAAAGCCGGTAACGTTTCTTAGAATCCCTTCTTTGGGAATGTGAATAGCTCTTTTTATGACCTACACTTCCTCCTCGGGTCCATGATATGAACACTGAGTAGCATGACGACAGATTAGCCGGAACATCACCATAGCAGTCGTAACCATAGCCATTCCAGGCATCATCGATATCATAGGAGAGGCATTGCTTCACTTTGATGTACGTAAGTTCTGATTCGCTTTCGGCTCCAATGATCGGCTCATACTACAACGGTCAAGAGATATATTCACCAGTTTCAACATTTAAAGGGGAAATATAGTAAAACAGGTGTTGCATCGTTGAAAACAATGTCGTCTTCATCAAAGTTTCAAGGTAGCAAGGCAGAAGGTCAGGAGAAAGGTAGCGTAGAGTGCCATTCAGTACAGTGCACGGCAGTTGGGATGATTGTTTACTGAGTTGCCATTTCCTGCACTGTTTAAATCCTACGTTTAGAACGAAACGTTGTGTCAAAATTACCAACAGAATAAACAGAAAATATACTAGGTCAGTAGACGTGTGCAAATTTATTCATCTGATATATATATATATATATATATATATATATATATATATATATATATATATATATATATATATATAATATATACAGGCATAAGCCTTTGTATGTCCTACTTATGTACGTGTACCAGTGTTATAATCGAAAAATGAAAACGTGAGTCTGTATATTTTTCCTTACCTTCACCATGTGATGTTTTCCACCGAGTGATGGCAGTTTGATTACTTCGCACCTATATGTATCTTCTGCATGCCAGTGCATGCTTATCTGCAACAAAATGGAGAAGCAGTTGTTACCTTACCATGAGTTCTTGATAATGACGTTACTTGAGAGGGATAGCCTGCACAGTCCGTCATGTCAAGGTGAGACAGAATTAAAAACTGTTAGTATTTCAAGGCAAGGTATACATACATTTGGATTTCGAAGCTCCATAATCTTTATGCCAGGGTCATCGATAGACACGTCAGGAATCAAGCTGGCGTAATCCAACAAGTAAATATTTCGCTTTCCTCGCCGTTCTGTGCCATGATATGCTAACCCTATCATTGTAACTAGATTGTCAGGGTCATCAGGGTCATCGGGATGATATGCCCAGATAATGGACATGACACTTTCCTGCAAGAAACTCAACATGAATTAATCAAAAGAGGTCAACGTTTGACAATCCGCTGTTGCCGCTGATATCAGACTACGTGAGTACAGTAAGGTATATTTTATTAATAAAACTTTAGTAACATTCATCTCTATCACCATTATCATCGTTATTATTTCATGAAAATGATGATGATGGTGGTGATGATGATGATGATGATGATGATGATGATGATGATGATAATGATGATGATGATGATGACTTTATTACATAATGATGATCATCGTCATGTAATGTTATAAATAAATTTATTCTTGACATATTTTCAAAGCTATCATTCTGCCATTTTAGAGCTTAATTCTGCACCGTACATGTACGCTAGGAAATCTATGTAACAAATGAAATAATATGTCGAATAATGGTTGACCCGAATTTATGTGATATACACCATTTCGATACGCGTAAAATGAAACAATCACGAAGGTTTGATGCCAAAAAAAAATTGAAGAGACGCTCACTATATAGTGAAACCAATTCAAAATGGGAAATATCAGTGTGCAAGAAAGATCATCATTCTGGTTTACGTGATGAAACAGGATGCTAAATGCATTTCTGTTACAAATAAAGTGGACGGATAGGTCATGCAATCTACATGGAGGGATAACGCTTACTTGGATATCCAGGTCTCTATGATCGCAAGTTCGAAAATTCCTTGAAAATGTCAGTATTGTTTGTGACTGAGTTTCCTTGGCCGCAAGTAGCGTGTAGTCTTGGCTTTCGTCAATGCTTGGCTCGCCGTGAGAAGTTGCAAAACGATCCTTGTGGAAAAAAATTGAATAATATATATATATATATATATATATATATATATATATATATATATATATATATATATATATATATATAATTGGATGATATTTAACAAGCTCCTATTAATTGCTTGAATTGGTAAAAGCGAAGTTATGTAAGTAATGTCTCACAGATCATCTTCAACCCTTTTCCTGCTAGACAGTATCACATCAGCCAAGTCAGTAAAAAGCGGTATTGAGCCAAAACATGACGTATTCTCACCCACTTGGCTTAGTCTGTTATAGAATCGTTAGTCCAAAAAAATTAAGTTTACAGTATTTGTGTTTTCAGCAGCCTTCAAATGTACAGTATTATGTTAAAATACACTATACGGAATATATTGTGTTTCATTAATTTTAACCATCTTGACCTTACGGTGAAATATGGACTTGGCAGAAAAAGGGTTAAAATTATCGTTTCCTACTTCAATATGAGTTGGAGAGATTCTCTGTTTTCTGAAAAGATATAGCATTAGGAGGTATTCATGGTATCCGTGATAAGAAATATTGCTTTGACAAAAATTTGTGTTTGTGACGTGCAACGCTACCTGAATGGGTTTAATTTTTACCTTATTATTGATGTTTTTCTATAATATCCTTGATATATTTAATCATAAGATCTTTCAGTCTCAATTAACCGAAATACACAGCCCTACATTCCTTAACAGTTACAAACACTAAGTTTGCTTTTATTTGTAGGGAAGGTTCATATAAATCATGGGGATGAAAGTATTGATTCCTGTTGCAAAGGGAGCCAAGACGAAGTCGAAAAAATAAGTTTGATGTAGACTGACATCGGAATATGCCTGCATGCAATTTAATGTCAACATCTACGGTAGGACTGTCATCGACTTTGTTTAATAAAACGTCGATTCTCTTTCTGTCAACTTAAGTGACTCAAAATTTGTTGTAAAATTAATAAAATCCATGTAAATCACAGGCAGAAATTTCAGTTTTGAAAATGGTTAATATCAATTAATATCACGAGCGGAAATTTTCTTTTGGAAAACATACAAAAAGAAATTCGTTCGTTTCATATTGGATTGAAAGTTCCATTTCAGCAAGAGAATGCGTCACATATTCAAAAGCTCAAAGCTGATGAGATCGCGCAGAAAGTCACGTAGCTGTTCTTGTACATGCTTCCTTCACCAACGCGTAGCCATGTAGCTAGTGAATCGCACGAACCCTAGTATAAATGAATTACACTAAAAGATCTGAAAGATTTCGACTTTGAAGATTTATATATTTTGCTGGATGTATAATACGGTCCAGAAAACATTACGAAGAATTTCAAATTCCAGATGTGATAGCCGGAACATTTAGTCGAGGTTTGCTAATGTTTCATTAACAGCTTGATGCAGGTGAAAGTTTATTGACCCACTGATTACCGAGATAATTTCCATGTTCATGTTCAAGTGACAAAACTGATCACAGTACCTTTACTTGAAATT
Organism: Ptychodera flava; assembly: GCA_001465055.1. Taxonomy (NCBI): domain Eukaryota; kingdom Metazoa; phylum Hemichordata; class Enteropneusta; family Ptychoderidae; genus Ptychodera; species Ptychodera flava. Next base: position 212,971 of record LD343232.1, read on the forward strand.
CATTTTGCCGTTAAAACGTATATTTGTTGAAAAACATGGCGATAACATAATTCTAAAAATAAGACACCCAGTCTAAATTAGTTGTAGACAAGCGGGGGGATTGTAAAATTTCGAGAGTCCAAAAATAATTTCCCTTCTTTCACCTCGAAGAAGTCAATTTCAAGTAAGGTGTTCATGATCATTGTTTTTCATAATGACCAGTCAAATTATACGTTTGAAGTTACAGCCAAGGCATGGTACAGAGACGCATGCGTCATAAAAGGCAAACGTTCCATTTCCGTCTGGTATGCGCATGCACAATGGCGAAGCGTAACCACTATCGGGCAATTCTTTTTATTTTGGCTGTACAGTATTGTCGTCAATGTTTCGGACAAAGAATGAAAGTATCGCATGTGAAAACCTTCTGTGTTTGTAGAAGTCACCTTACTCGAACATACTGACCTTAAAATATATCAACATCGATGACCCGTTCAGTTATTGCGCACTTTCTATTTTTAGTAGTTTTATAACTGGTTCAGAAATAGTCATGGCATCGCCAATATGGTTTCCAGTTATTGATTACATTGACTATAATATTACTTACACTCAGGTAACCTACTCCATCCTTGACCCAGCCGATGACAATGTCCGCGTTGGTCATTCCTCCAGTGGTAGAAAATCCAAGCCCGACGTAGCCATGAGTTTTTGCTCGAATCTCAAATGTAATTTCTGTATCCGTAAACGCCCAGAATAACCGATAGTTCCCGTCTTCATCCATAGCCACAAAGTTTGTGTACACGGTGTACGGCGAGTCCGTCGTCGTGTGGATAGTGGTGGCGTTAAAGGTTTCATTTAACAATGAATCTGTCGTAGTCAGTGGTTCATCGGCCATCACGGAGACGACGACTATCACGATACTTATGAGAATCGTTCTGCCGACGAGGCGAAAACTCTGAAACGAGTCATGTGCCATGACAGTCGCATACAGTCTAACGCCCTACCTGTACACTGATGACGTTTGATGTGAGAATAGAAAATTTTCATCTGTGACGTTATCATATATAATAAGTCACACAATGCACAGCGTGTCGAGACTCGCATTCGTTGTAGCATTTGGACTAATGAGGGAAAGTAGTCGCGTATCAATACCCTAGTTATGTAATGTAGAATGATGAATATCGTTTCAAAATGGGACTAACAAAAACTCAGTCATGTGAATGGAATAAAGCTATGCGTGTCCTGTGAAAAAGTGTGTTCAGAAATAGCGGTCTATGATTATCTTTCTCACTTACGGTCTTCTGTCACACGGTGATATTGCGTAGTTTTCTCCTCTTAAAATTGATTGAAATATTTCCGTGACTCTCTCACTGAGTATCGTTTGTTTTGACATCCTATTTGTGTGCCATATGGGCTTTGTTTTCGCTTTCTTACCTCCAGAGTGTTTTGTGCCAGTCCCTTCATTTGTCTGCTACGGTCACAAACTTTCTGCGACTAATACGCTTCAGCTTAGGTTTTCTGTTGCCTCTGTATTTAACCGCGTGGCCACATGACAAGAACAGTCTGTATGTCTGTCTGTCTGTCTATCTGTCTGTCGTCTGTCTGTCTGTCTGTCCTGTCAACATAGGCAAATTGGCAATTATTGCAACCTAAAATAATTTAACTGTATAGCATATATATGCAAATAGATATGGGCGTGAAGTATTAATGCTCTTCGATACGAGGAATGATATGGAGGCTGACCTTTCAACGAGAATCAAGTCCAGTAGTGATATTGAACAAGGCGAATACGGTCGATCAAATATAGTCGAAATTCGCGAGTTCAAGGATTCATTTACGATGTAATGAAGGCGTGAAGCACTTGTTCTCTAAACAGACAAATACTTGCGAGCGCGTGCTATATGACGTAGATGAACAATAACAGAACGTACATGTAAGAGCTGTCAAACATATGTTAGACCTCAGACATGTCCCTCTGACCTCGAGCATGCCGCGGGGCTAAACATGCAGTACAGTAAGATAGGGGCCTAAAGTCAAGTGTGACAATGCCTACCCATTAATGGGATGCTTTAAAAAGTCATATAGACATTTTGAAGTCATACAAGTTATATTGCTGCTATCTAATTATTCAAGCTGGATACTGAAATACAAGATAAGGGTTAGGGAAACAATTAACAAAGGGGCAGGCTACATTTTTTTTGAAAAATGTAAGTACCTTGGGAAGAAGTGCTATTGCAGACATGCGCATTTAGCGAAACAACACTAGTTGCTGCGAAGTTCTTTAAGTTGAGACCTAACCGAGAGACAAAAGTCAAGAGTAACTATACAGGGCGTTTAATCTGACCACGGCCGTAGCCTGACTGAATTGCTAAGGGGGGAGGACCTAGCTCGGCTAAGATTTAGGTTATATATTACATATACATTTACATTTTAAGAGTGTGGAAAATTCAGGGGGGGGGGGCAGCTGTCCCCTGCTCTCTCGGGCCCTCCGCAGGCTACGGCCCTGCTGACAATTAACAGGAATCAACGAAATACTAACGCAAAATCCCGTGATCGATGCGATTGACAGATCATCCAAAGTTGTACAAAGATAATTTTCTTCCAGTTACACACAAATGTACTGCAGACAGCCAAGCCCTATTACACGATCTATATTAAACAAATGATTTCAACAGCATACAGAGCAAACAATCTTCATCATAAAAGCTAGACACCAATTGTATGCGCAATGCAAGGGTCGCACAGTGACTGCAACACTGTGAAGTTAAGTGTTAAAGGATAGAACACCAATTAAACGCCTTTTTGTAACACTTTTTGAACGCTAGACGTAAAGAAATTTAACACTACGTGTTCAACCAATGTTCAATTTTTGAACATACGTGTGCAGATTTTGAACACCCCGTGTTCATCAGACATTATGAACACCATGGTGTTCCATGTCTGAACACACGTTGCACATGAAATGTGTTCAAAAAATTGAACGCAATTACGCGTTCAAAGGGCTGTAACGCTTTTTGAACGCATGGACGCCGTTCAACTATAAGTGTGTTAAAGGTTAGATCACATGATATGCACTTGTTGAACACCTTTAATTTTGGACGTTCAGGGGGTGTTCAAGCCTGGAAATAACAAAACAGACCACTGGTATTCAGTAAAATTATTTTATTTAAAAATACACAAAAATTCCTTGAGTAAAATACAATTATATTGGGCAAATAAACATGGCCACTTTGTAAAGTTTGTCAGAGGAAAACACCAACGGTGTAAACACCTTCCTATCAAAACATAAACAAAAGAAAATCCACATAAACACTGTAGATAGTTTTCAAACAATATGAAGAAAGTAATGACAAAACAGGTTTTACTTAAATATTGTGGATCACGTTATATCTTCATAGTTGTAAAAACGTACAAAAATGTCTGTTCTGGAAAAGCTCAAAATTTGTCTTACTATTCAATATATCACATTCTGATAACTCCTTATGTCTTAAAATGTCTGAAATGTCTTTAATGTCTAAAAAAACCAACAATTTTGCTTATTTCATCATAACTTGTACATATATGATTAGGATAATCCATTGAAACCTGTACTCCAGATATTAAAGGAATCGTACTGGCCGTTTTAAAGAAAAAGCTTGGGATGTAAAAAATTGAGGACGATGCCACACATGCGCCTATGATATAAGCTCTGCGTCATTAACAGCAAAGCTAAAAGCAGTAACAGATTGAGAACAAAAGACGTGTTGATCTACAATACAAAATAATCTAAGATTTGGTAGCAGGCTATGATCAACTAAATGTTACTGGCATAAGCCTTCAAAGACGTGAAGTCTCCTTCATCAGATACAAGGGTGGAATGAAGATTTGAAGCAGAAAACGACAGAAAATTCAGAGTGAAAATTTCAGAAAATTCAGAAATTTAGAGTGTACACTTTTCACTGTGAATTTTCTGTCGCTTTCTGCTTAAATTCTTCATTCCACCCTTGCATCTGATAAGGGATATTACACTTATTTGAAAACTCATTCTCCAGTAACATTTAGTCGATTATAGCGTTCTACCAAAGCTCAGAAAAATTCAGAACAAAAATACAGAAACTTATCAAAATTCAGTTACTGACCCTCGAAAGTTTAAATCAACATCAAAGATGAACTGAGGTTCTAAAGCTTCTTTCCAGACAGCTACCTGTACACTCATCTTCTTCAATTCCTGTATCATCAGCTTCTGTAACAACTCTTCGATTTCATGTTAATCCAACTTTTCACATCCTGAAAATAGTGCAACAATCGGTAATATGGCGACATGAGACTTTAAATGAAAGACAAGGTGGTCTTATTAGGTTAAGGAAAAGGGGTGACTTTGGTATACCGTGCCTCTTTTCGATAATGCTACAAAATATTGGCTTCTTCTCGTCATCAACTGATGAAAAGTAAAAGAAAAGCCAACTCTCATATATGCTGAAACAATAGAGTGTACACTCTGCGATATTTAACTAATGTTTTACATTTACATGCGATTTTGATTACTAAAAGACATGTTTTAGCTGTGACTACGCAGCGGTAATGTGGCATATCGATCGCGCTCGGATCAAGGGTCATCGCTACAGTGATGACCCTTGACCCGAGTGCGATCGATACCCCATGGCCTAAAAAAACAGCTGCGTATTCACAGCTAGTGTATGGTCTACCAGCCACTGAAAGAAAAAAAGGATTCTTCGCGTATTTTAGCTATTCCAAAGTACTATACAAAGACTTTCAAAGGATAATAATACATATGCTTC
>LD343232.1:226473-242823 GCA_001465055.1 Ptychodera flava
ACATGGTAGTTGAAGAAGAGTTTTGGTCAAATGACACTCATGACAGTGAAACTCACTTGTACACAAGATCAGGCCAGACAGCAACACATGGAAGAAAACATAGAAATATTTGAATTCTGGCATATGAGAATAATCAAATATTAAAGAGGCACTCCCACTTTGTAACATTTTTAAAACACATTTTTTTAATGCCAACGGTCGATATTTGACATGGCGACTGCGCGCGGATCGCGAGATATCGATAAAAACATGCCCTCAAAAAAGTTAAAGTTTGAATTCCGGTGGCCCACCTGAATTCCGCTTCCGAACATAGAACGTTCGGCACTGGGGCCATTGTCAACTAAGCTATGGAGTACGAGTCTACGCTGACGCTGCTGTACGCCAGAGCAGTACCACTCCCGTCGGTGAGCGGTCATGTCCCATGGGAGAAAGCCGAGTCCCACTGACTCGGCAAAAAAACGAAAAACAAAGTTTGCTGATTCCACCAGAATATGCATAGGTGACTAGCACAGATAGGTGCGGTTGATACATAGTATGCATAGTGGCCGCCGCGTGGTATGCGCGCATACCACACGCGGCGGCCGCTATGTATCGAACCACGCGTAACTGTGTGGCAGACGACAAAATGTAGTCATCAGAGGCAACTAATATTTTACACGTAAAACTGATATCTATGTGGTATTGTTTAAAAATTTAATACAACTGATTGAGAATAATGAAAACGACAAAAACTAAGGAGAAGTTTTAAAAAGAATTACCAGAGGTAAAGGCATTGATAATGATGTATATAAAGTCATCACAGTATGATAAATTAATTGCGTCATTCGAACGTTTTTGGACTCCTTAGGATATCGTCAATCAGCACAACAACACACTTTCGGGGGATTTCGGGTCATAACCAGAAACGATCGTAAAACTTCGGGATGTGAAAAATACGCTCGGGAAATGACATGTTTTTATCAATATCTCGCGATCGGCGCGGAGTCGCCACGTCAAATATCGACCGTTGGCATTAAAAAAATGTGTTTTAAAAATGTTACCAAGTGGGAGTGCCTCTTTAAAGAAAAAAGATGGGGTCACCATGCTTGATTTTCTAATTTTCACACTCTTATTATAAAATGATACAGGAGTAAAACTTTGAATAGTAACGACTAAAAGAAAAAATATGTCACCAAATGGAATTATTTATTTTTTAACCAGATTTGCAATTATCACACTCAAAATTTCAAAAATTAAAACATTTATTTATGGAATATTTTAACCTTCCGGTATTGTCAATTTTGAGTAGCATCTAATTAATAGTCGCGCCAGCGGCTCACTGACTACGCATGCGCTTATTCATAATATACTATGCGAGTAACCGGAAGTGTACCCTTCTTTCTTGGGCGCCGCCATGTTTTTTTTTGAGTACTCGTAAATAAACAAATACGAAACAAATTACTATTATATAACATGCCTTTTATAAAATATACCTCTTTTATTAGCCAGTAAATGTTATTATGCACCTTGTCGCTGATACAAAATATCGTTAATATAGATAAAGGGAGAAAACGGTCGTGCATATGAACGGGGGCATACGCAAAGAATGCTGGGATTGAATTATAGAAGAGCGCCCCCTGTGTCAATAATTAGATTCAAAAATTGCCAGTTTTTAGACGGAACGCTATAGTTTTCAGCTTGCAAGTGGGAGGTGGGCAGTGCGGTTACCATTGCAATGATAATGATTGCATAATACGTCCCTTGTTTAACGCAATAGGCTGTTATCATTGTAAAAATTGCCAATTTTTGTCCAAAATTTTTACACGCTACAGAAAATCTATACCTGCCCTGCTGCAGGGTTTGACGTCGTGTACGTACGTGAACTGCTTTCATCAGAGGGAAACTGGGCATAGTTGTCATATAAACGTTTATAAAGTAACAATTACAATTTATCATGAATCAATACAAATAACATTGCCAATCTTAACCCCTGGCGCGACACCAAGGGCTGAGCCCTACATAATATTATAGGTCTTGTAGTTTTGAAAGAATTTTTTGGTAGGTCACTGTGCAATACGGCAATTAGCCAGAATTCACAATTTTCCTACTCTCTCATGATTGCATTTTGTGTGCTCTTCAATAGGAGCAATTGACCTGGCCAGAGTTGGATTAACTTAAGTTGACTTTTAAACCAATAAATCTAAAAAATTCACTGATGCATTTAAAGAACTTGCCTTGGGAATATGACTATACAAAATGCTAATACAGGTAGTGTTGAACACCTGTGAGCAGAACGGCGCAATACATGTTTATTTTTTCTGCGCTCACATCCTTTACAAATATGCGGGCCTGTGATAGTTGGGGGGGACTTGAAAAATGTTGACCATATAGACGGGGGCATTTGAAATTTTTTTAGGGTACTTAGGGGGGATCTGAAAAAAAAAAATTCAATCGAGATTCCTCCAGCCCCCCCCCCCCAATCGTTATTTGTGAACGCAGCCTTATAATACATAATAGTGAGACAGTGTACGGATTCTCCTAATTCACGAATCATGTCAGTGGGCGTCGATGCGTTTAAAAAATGTCATGTCACCCTCAGTGTACTAGATGTTTAAAGTTATTAGCAGAGGCTTCATGAATTCGATTTGGTGATACGTTGACTTTGGTATGAACAGATGAAATGCATGGTTATTTTCCTTCATGTCGGAGCGCACATTTAATGACCAGCTCTGAGAGCGACAACCCACTGAGTACTATCTCCCTTGTGTTGTCTTCGGCGCTTTGAATGTGAAAAAAGTAATTGTAAACAACAGATGGTCAATACTTTTTCGTCATGGGAAATGAGAAGATATGCGATTTACTAAACGAAATTGGACTGACGTTTATTTGCAGATTATTTACAGAGCCCCACTGCAACTACCGACAGATGAGAAAACACGGACAAAATATGAAACTAAAAATACTCTAGAGGCAAAGACTATGACCAATGGACAAATAAAACACAATGTCACGGAATAATTGAGGAATAAATACATCTTAAGTTTTTTGACAAGTTAAGTGTGGGCAATAAAACAAAAAGCGAGGCACATTTAAAAGTAGATAAAAATTGTGAGCATAAATATGCAATGAAATGCCTTTCTGCGCATGCTCAGAGGTTAAATGATTATGCGACTTCAAGTGGAGTGATATACTCACAGCCACACAATGGTTATTTCATCGTTATGATTTGAAATGGAATCCCTGCTCATAATGTAAGTGCCAGAGAAAGTATTTATGAATAGCTACAAAACTATCATGTGGCAGCTGACCAATCAGAACGCTCAATTCGGAAGTCCATGAGGCCCTTCGACTGACGAACAATGCGAATACAGATAATAATTGTATCAGCTAACATTTATATCAGTCCGTTATCCATAGCACCGTCATGGCAGTCCTTCAGAAGCTTGCTGGGGTCTGGGAATTGGAATCAAATGACAACTACGAGGCTATTCTCGCAGAGTTGAATGTCGACCACGCTGAAAGACCGAGGTGTATCAGAAAAAGACCGACAGCGCAGATCGAGGTCAACGGCAGCAGTGTCAACTTGAAGCACACAGGGCCGGACTTCACGGTCGAACAACAAATTACAGTGAGTCTCCAACATCATTTTACGTTGTACAGAATCTACTCTGTCGAACAATGCTGTGTCGATTTCTCTTTACATGTAGAACCGTACTTCTTTAAATTTGTGTCGCACTGGTAATATGTACGCTAAAAACTCTTAGAAAACCTGAAGAAGATATCGAAAGAGATACTGAATTATTTTAAGGAGTCTGTTTCCTGAAAAAAGTAGTGCGCAATGTACAGTAAGAAACCGCAGCAGAGTATTCGGCTTATAAGTCACTCAACAGAAGTGGAGTCTTCAACATTTGTCTTCCATGATGGTGCTATCACAGGGTAATGAAACAACAGTCCTCTAGAACTTGTGATATGTGAATATCAAGTAATAAACATTATATTTTGAGTATGTAAGACTCACCTGTGTCGTGTGCGTGCCTGTACCTTACCCTCGCGATCGCAGTATTTCAAGGACAACAGTCCATTTTGTTTACTAGACTCCCGAATACCATTCATAATTTTTTTCTGTCAATCGCCGTGGTACATCTACAAACCTCATGGAAGTTTAAATGTAACTTGTTTGACATTTACCGTAAGACAACGTCGAACAATCCAGTAGCTTATTCGGTTGATAACACTAAAAACAATTACGACCCAGACTTTAGATGCTTTCGTTGCAACCACACGCGGAGTGGAGTCGAGCACTGGACATAGACATGTGTCACATTTTGTCATGAGTCTGTATGATATCATTCATATCAGGCCTAAGCTTAATCTTTTTGAGGACTAGACCAGACTAGATTTACTTGATCAAAGTCGGCAAAACATGCTATATACATTGATGATTATCCCGGGTTATAACAATATTGAAATTCATTTCGCATTTTTATGTCAGCTAATTTATAATTTGCATATCTAATGAGCTTTAACAGTTTTGCCTTTTAGCTTGAAGTACTTGACCAAAGGCAGTTACACGTGCTATATTAAGTGGTGATACAATGACAGTACTCAAAGAAATTAATTATTTTTATTTCAGCTAATTACATATTTAAAATGACATTAACAATTGATCTGTGGTGAATATTGTTCATTATATTGATCATAACACTTTCAATGAAGTTGCAAACATGTGTTCAAATTTGCACATAAATGCAATATATAATGAAACACGTGAGCATTTTCAGTTCATATCTGGTTTCTCGAGGGTCTGTGGTTGCAGACACTTTGAAAGTAATTTCACGTATTGTTTTTAGCTTGCGCATGCGTTATTTCCATCGGTCACTCTTAAAGGGCGTAATTATCTCTAAATCAACATCTTTCCTTTCCTGTATCTCATTTGCCCCTTCAATTTTTATTTAGATTGGTCAGGACTTCGAATTGACGGATCCACACTCGATGAAGATAATTCCAATGACAGCAAGCGTTGAAGACGATAAACTGGTCTACAGACCTAAGGAGAAAGAAGCCGCTGTATTGGATTATGTGAGTTATGAGATCATCGAGGAGAAGATGGTGTGTACGTTGATCGTGAAGGGGGCGAACTGCAAGCGTATCTTCAGACGATTGTAACGAAGGTCCGAGTCGATGGAACGGTAAATGAAAAACGACGTGAAAAACAGGAACTCTTTCCCAGCTATTGCTGTGCACATATAGTATTCTTCATTTAAGGTAGTATGTGTCTCGAAAGTGAAAGACTTAAACTTTTGCTCAAACTTTCCTCAAGGAATCTTTCAATCATTCTTTCAAAATCAATGATAAAAATCAGGGGTCACCTTGCAAATTTTGGTATTAAGAAATAAATAACCCAAGATTTACCGATATTCAAAATGGCCGCCATCCCTTTGTTAACTCTATGGAGAAAAAAAAATGATTTTCGAAAAAATAAGACGGTGAAAAGTTTTCTTACATCAGCAAGAGCAAAATGACCCCCCGGCAAGTGATATATCAGAATAGAATTGTAAAAGTTTGAGAGTACGAACATCTGTCCCCGAGGTGCGTTCTATCTTAAGGTGGTGTTGCACATAAAACAGCGTATTTTGTTTAAATCACTTTTTCGCAAAGATTCATTCAATTTACATGACTTTGTTTAGCCACGATTAATATATTGGTTGGTTTCACCTTTTTAATAGCATGACAAGGAGTTGCGTGTTTGGTGAGAAAGAGGTGTAAAGGTATGCAAATTTATGCAAATAGTCCAATTTGCAAGGCTATTTTCTTCCGTTATCAAGATTTTAAAAAACCATAATGGCTGAGACGAATTTTGTGAAATTTTCATATCATGTTACTTTAATGCTATAAACAACACGACAATTTTCGATAGTAATAAAGTTCTTACATTTTGAATAAGAGTTATTTCAATGTTGCTTATCATAATTTTAATCACTTTTTAAATGTCAGTCTTCAACCACTGCTATAATGCAAAGAAAATTCTCGTTTTTTTCTCCATGTACTCTTGTTTAAAAACGTGATAACCACTGTAATTATGTAAGATTTAGAGACGTATTTAACTTTGTAGAGAATTTACACTGGAGATAATAATTAGAGATCAGACCATAGACGGTAAAAGACACGGTCGTCATCTTGTAATAAAGTATATGGTTGTGTTACAATTTGACTCTCTCACAGCCCCTTCGTTGGCTACGCAGTTATGCGCCCTCAACGGTCTTTCTAACAGGCAACGCTCACTGAGCCGGCTTGCCGAGCTGAGTTTGCTCAGCTCAACTGCTGAGGGCGGTATTATGGTCTGAGGTGACGCCAGCGAGGGGCTGTGAGAGAGTCTATGTTATAACTACATCTTGGTGTGTCAGCTTCAGTTACCGAAAGCATTACGATCCAGACTGGTACCTCAACTCGTAATTCCCCTAACTACGAGCGAGACAAGAGGACGTTTTCTTTTAACAATAAAACCACTGCTAATAATGACAAAAACTGCGTTTAACTATCACTTTACTCATGAAAAAACATCTTTTACTTGAAAACTTGTGACCTGAAAGAAAACAGTTGCATCAATTAAAACGAAAAATCTCTTGTAATTTTTCTCTTTCTAAAATATGTCACTGTATCAAATGTATCGTGAAATAGTAGTGCACGTTGCTATCCTACTGAATTCACAAAGAGAAAACAGACCTGGATAAGGTATTTGCCATGAACTGCAGATTGCATACTTTGTAAACCACTTTCAATTTGCAAATACATATATAATTCTGATATATTAAAGCTATGAGACCGATGGGCAAACCAAAAAACGCAACAGAATGATGAAATTCATGTCTTGTATGATGCATTTTGGCAAGTATGAGCCCGTGGTGTAATTCAAAAACACATTGACCCCCTCAGTTGAGAATTTCAAAAACATCGTGACACCCCCATCATCAAAGTCGGAAACAGGGGGAACCCCAAGGCTAAAGAAACTGACCAGTCTCTAATGAAAAGCGTCCTTTATTTGAATGAGATAAGAGTGTCCCTTAATTTGTTGATGCCATACATAGGATTTTTGCGATGATCCCTGTTCCTGGATGGTTTCTGCTGGTTTTTATGCGAGTTTGGAATTAAGTTTGGCCCCTGTGTACCTAACGTGCTCGGTTCATATCTTGAAATGGGTGGTTATTGCTGATTTATGCTGGTCTACTCTATTTTAGGTGGTTTCCAGGTGATTGCCTGGTTTCGACAAACGCCCGATAAAATAAAAAACGCGTTTAATATATTCTGCAGTACGTTATTCGAATGAGATACACCATCGAACACGTGAATACTTTAAATTATCTGTTGATTATCTGTTGATCAATGTCACGCATCTACACTGTCCTAGGACGAGAAGGAAACGTTTTACATAACCCATCCTACCTTCTTTTCATCCATCTGAGACCTTAATTTATTTTCCTTTTAAGAGATGTCCTGATAAGTCAAGGTCGAGCTGTCCTGAGTGACATGTCACTTTTCGTACCAGTGATTTCAAAGAAGTGTAAAGGTGACGGAGAACGACGGATACCGACGGACGACTATCAACCTTTCCCAGAAACTCCATGTCTCTGACAGCGATGCAAAATGGCGGAGTCATAAGAAAGGAAACACAGTAAATTTACATTATATTCCTTGATGGTTTGTTGTATTGGTCCATAGCGATGGAGGTGATACGAGATTGTTAAAACAAGTTAACTGTTGAGTAATGGAAAAAAAAACATTAGTCATCATGAGTTGCATATTGTAATCAAGGCATTTGTATATCCATATCTGATTAAAAACAGACTTTGGAGTTGACAGCTTGCGCAACAGGCCGCCGAAGGCGGCGGCAAGCGGCTCTCTGGTAAACCTACTGCAGCACCACGATAAGGATTTTCCACGACCGCACATAGTTGTCGCAATTCTTGTGTGTGCGTCGTCAAACTTCACTGCCAATCGTTCAATATTTTTTATTATTTGATCAATGATCGCAAGCGATGAAATAAGGAAGGTAATTACATAATTTTTAAATTCAGAAATAAATAAAAAAGGCATCGATATGTTTTATTGGAAGTGAAAAATATAACATGGTTTTAGAGCAACCGTCATGACTTTTGTGAAGGGTCACAGTCTTGCACATGGAACGCTATACAGCCACTGAGACTCGGCGAAGTGCCGTCTGCATACGTTCTACAGGTGTTCAGAGTGTCCAGTGTTGTATGTGCTGATGCTTACATCAGTGTACACTGAAGACTCTACGCACCTGTGCGGATAGCCAGCGAGATCATAGACACCTGTGACGAAAATAAAGTATGTTAAAACCAAATAAAAAATATTTACCATGAAAATGAACTGTCGCTTACAATTGAAACTGTATTTGCTATCTTACTCGGCGCGAGCTGTTTGGGCTTAGCCATGTTGTGATAGGCTCTTTGCCATCTCCTACCATGACATGAAAAGATCGCTATCCGTCTAATTCCGCACCGGTAAATTTGTAAGAAAGTTTGTAACTTAATCATAGTATACCGTTTAGTAGTTAAAATATCAAACCGATCATACGATTACATGTGCAGAAGATGGCTAATTCTGGCAGCCCTCATAAACACTGCTGGCTGAAGTGTTAATTAGGGTATTGAAAAATCTTATCCCAGGCTGGAGACTCCAAGGGACATAAAAAGTACTTGCCGTCTAACTGCAGACGGGGGATTTACAAAATATAATGAAGTCAAAAGTATTTTGTATTTTTTTTGGAAAGAGGAAAATTTATTTAAGAGATATTGCAATGAACGCCTGTTAATGTTACAATGCAAGTCGTCCGAAGGAAAAATAGAAATAAATGTAAACTAGACATAGGAAATTACTGAATGTCTTCTTTAGGTGATCTTCATTTCAACAACTGGAGAATGTTCTATAGAGAGTTTGGTTACCCGACTTGGCAAGAAAGTGTAGCAAAAATACCATACGCAATTGCTCTTTTTGATCATGAACGTCCACTCTGTAGAGGCGTTCGAGTAGAGAGAATGTCGTTCTCAAGTCTGAAATTCAAAATGGCTACCAATCTCTGAAATAACGTCAACGGAAAAATCAAAGTACCAAGCATTGTGAAAAGAGCATGGTTAATATCGAACTTCCCTTCTTTGCGTTCGAAAAAAATCACACTTGAATATTTTACAGAATGGAAAAAAATTGACAGATGTTTGTTCTGGTTTTTTCCCTCCGAGGTGTGTACGCCCTCAATAGGCAGGAGAAGAAAAATGTGTTGTTGATATAGAGAACAAAAAGAACAGAAAAATCATCTAAGTATGCACAGGTTTATCATTGGCGTAAGATTGAAACTGCACCGTTGTTCCCTGCCAAAAAAATCGCCTAGTAATAACATTAGCACTCACAATAACTCGGTCAAGTCCCTTATGGTCAGTGAATCAGAATAGGTTACCGTGCACAGGTACTAGGTGTCTTATACATTTTTCAATTTTAACAATAACTTTGACAAGAAAAGGTTGGTTAACCCTTACCAGGGCTTGCAAAGTGCGTACCTCGCGAAGCAGATCACATAGTATTACAACGATACGTTCAAACCATTTCGATGTGGGGAGGTCGGAGGCAATGCAATGAGGGAACTTCAAAGACATCAAAAGTCTAGGAAGGGATGTATTAGAGTTATTTTGGAAGACCCAAAGAAAAATCCTTTTTCAAATCCCAATCTAGACCCGTTGTTTTTGAACCCTGTTAAATTTGCAAATTTCGAAACGAGCCGAAACAGACTGAAAACTCGCGGAAGCGTTGAGAGAGTTTTAAACAGCCCTCTCACTGTAGTAAACGAGCTAAAATGTTTAAGCGATTTCTCAGGATATAAAAAGGCAGCAAACTCGAGAGAAAACATACGTAAAGCCACCTGACAATTCAGATCATGAAATACATAAAAAAACCCAAAAACGATTGGAACTAATTTGGGAGAATAGGATCTTTTAATTTTACAAATTTATCAAAAGTGTTAGGTGTCCTATGGCTGAAAGATGAGGTACATATCAAAACAAGTGAATTGCAAAACAAGAAAAGCGCTTGAGCTTATATTTGCTGATTAAACCAACATTCCTACAATATCCTATTCTCCTATATCAGTTCCAATCGTGTTATAAGTAAGTTAAGGAGTCTATTTGTACCCCGCCTGCGGATGCCCGATATCGTACTTTAAACAAATCAAATACGTAAATACGTAAGTAATTCGTCAAAGAATTGATAGGGGATTGGAAGGCCCCTCTCAACTCATCGATTTTAAGTTTATATGTTTAATGATACAATATCGAGAATCTTTGATCCGCTAGGTTGAGTTTCTGCTGCTTAGTTTTGTATGATACATGTATGGTGATACTTGCTATAGTTAAACAAGTATGGTAAGGACCGAGAAGGAAGTTGAAGTAACTATTAGTCCTATATTGTTACTTTATTATTTATTAATTCAGCACAAAAAAAACCAAAATCAATAGCCGATAATTAATGTTTAAGAAATGTGAAACAAATAATGCATTTTTATCATGAATAGTAAACATTATTTTTAGGCCTTAATCGAAAATCAACTGCAGGTATAGAAACGAAAAATATGTTTGCACAGCGGTGATAGAGTTTTACTATTTTCTGCATAAAACCCCGGAGTTTCCGCTATTGAGATATCAATCTTGTCGTCCCATAGAGGAATATGAATGTTAATTAAGTACACTGCCCTTTATAATATGTACAGCGAAAATTTCATTTAATGGATTTAGTGGATTTGTCAAGGTCAAGATAATATACTAGTACAGTAGGAGATAGCGTATGACCTAATAATTGATCAGTAAAATCTAAGGTGAGAGCAATCGTGAACGGGACATGTCATGCCATGGTGTGACCTAACTTAACGGAAATGAACAATATAACGACTGAGGGAAAATATCCTGGTTTGACCAAACGTTTCCATTGTTGAAGCAAGAAAATATTATGGTTACAGTAGTTACGTCTATGTTCGTTCAGCAAACTACATCGATCAGTACAGAAAGGAGAAAGAATAAAGACGCAATACTTTAGCCTAAAAAGTACCATATTGTAGAGAAGATTTATGGGGTACACACAACCGAAAAGCTGTTGTGTTTATTTTCCGTCTCTGCTCGATCCTTGACCATGAGGTGTGACCGTAACAGATTATACAAACAGTGTACGTATCTAAGTTAAACATTGATGTTGGGTGTCACCCAATTAAATATAGCGTTCGTTTTGTAACAATCTCTCGACTCCTTGTAGGCAGACCCAGTATGGAATAACTAAACTTTGAAGAGATAATAAAGCAGGCGGGTATGAAACTATGCATGTACATAAAACAGGTGCGGCCAACGACTCGGTTTGTGCATAAGGTAACGGTTCCGACGTGCGCAGGTTTTAACGGGGAGGCAAATTAAAAAAAAAATCTGCAGGAAGAGAGAAAAAGTCAATTTTACTCTTGGTAGGGAAAATTCCATAAAATTCCATTTTTTACAGTGGGCGGAGAGAAAATTCCTGGCAGTGGGTATCGAACAATAGGTAGAGGGAAGGAGTGCTGTGGTTGATTGAACTTAAGCGACGATTACGTGGTGTCGGTAGTGGAGAGGGCTGCTGTAGGTAGCTAGAACAGTTGTGTGGAGCGGCCAGAACATAGATACAGAAGGGCAGTGGGCATAACAATTCAGAGGAAGGGAATTTTTTCCGAATATGGTGGCGGGAAGGTAGGTACCAATAGCTTTCCTTTCCCAACAAAATTATAAGGTCAAGATCAAGGATTTGTAAAATAAGCAAATCAGCTTGCGAAACATGTTTTCTGATTATTTAAAGATTTGACTGAATTTACCAGTTAGCTGCACCTGTAAAAAAAGAATAATATAAGATTGCAGAGATAGAGACCAAGGTTGGTCACTCTTACGTAATCGAATATGACGTCAGTGTTAATTATCCAATCAACGTACTTGATATTTTGTGTGAGGTTACACCCAAGTGATAAGCTCAACGGTTTTTATATTGCAAACCGGAGGAGACAAAAATACATAGCCTACCATGCCTCTCCGTATGAATCTGTATGTGGCCTTGGCGTTGGCACTGTTCTCTTACTGTCAGGCAGAAGTGACACCGACCGATACTTACACGCACGACGCCGCCTTGGATGACTTCGGTAAAGTTCATCTGTTCTGGAAATATGACGATACAACAATAACCTTCGAGGTGCACGCTGAGACTCTTGGCTATGTAGGATTTGGTATCTCTCCCAATGGAGGTATGACCGACTCTGATATCGTCATCGGATGGGTCAAAGATGGAAACACATACTTCAAGGTTTGTATAATGTGCAATAGAATGGTAGTGCATTTCAAGTTCAAATACGACGTCCTAGTTTCAAAACACACTGGAAAACACATTTGAATAGCCAGAAAGACTCGGTTTGAGTAGTACATTTTCTAAGTGTTACCCTTGGTGTCAATCAATCAATTAATCAATCCTTTATTTCATAACAATAGATAGGGCCACCGGCCCATACAGAAAAAAGTAATAAGAGACTTTGACTAACGGAGCGAGAATGATGAAGTCACATTACTTGTGCTCAGCAGTGAAATAAATCAACGTACCTATCTACCGAGTTTATGATTGATACAAAACAAATTTGGTAACATTTCATTGCGAAAATATCCATAGAGTGGACAGATGGACAGAAAATGGAACACGCCCTTAGTACAACAATTGTTATTTTTCATATAAAATTTACAAAACCTTTGATCAGCTGGAATGTTTTGGTGGTGTGCATTCTATCCAATTGAATTTCCGTGGCATGTGACGAACAACGAAATCTTGATAGTGGAGTTCTTAATTTAAAATGCGTACACTGCCTAACGATCAAGCATTGATTTTAAGGTAAAATAAGAACGTCACCTAGATGTTTCCATATCCTCATGCAAACTCACCCAAGTGCATAGCGCAGTCTCTTAATTTCTGAGAAAACTGAAATAAAAACGGCAGCCTATAGTAGAAGCTACAACCCGATATAGCCATACATGGCCAAATCAAAAACGACAAAGTTTGCTTTTGACGTTCAAATCCCAGTTCAATGTCACTTTATGTAACGTTCTTCCGCTAATCTTTTCAACAGGAGGTAACATACACACCAGACTCAATCTGTAAAAGTTTTAACCAATACTTCACGCATCTTTTAAAATCTACAACATAGAGGAGAAAAATCCCGCAGTCACCTATTACCGCTAGCTTATTTGTTTTCCCGCTTACGTTAAACAAATTTACAAACTGATAATGAACTTGCTCAGCCTGAGGGGCATAATCGTAGCCCAAGATTTTTTTACACCAAGTCTGTGAATAAAATTAATTTAGTGAATGCGATGTCGTGGAGTAATCGCGACTGTTTTCCTCACAGCGATGCAGTGGCGTTATCGAGATTCGGGTAGAAACTTACTGCCCGTCGCGTTCACGCCACGCATGCACAAATCCTCCACCCGTAAATATCACCTCTGACAATCATGAAAATGGCGAGGGCTCTTACTGCGGAATCTCGATTCAAACATTACATATAAACAAGTAACATTACCGAGTGAAAACTTGATGAAATGGCTTTATTCACAGTCACCGATTTGAAACAAGTCTACCCTAGATTTCACAATTATACAATAGAATTTTGGTGACGTAAGTATCGAAAATATTAATAGAATCTGAAAACGACATTCCTCCCGACTTTCTCAATACACCTTTCAGTTGAAACACGGCTTTTCTACCTTATGACGCTTGGGTTTTCTTGGTCAGGCTGCAATTAAGTGTAGACGAGAAAATTAGGTACTTGTAATGTAGCACAACCTTGCTTTTTATTTGAAAACCATTTTCACAAGTTTAATGCCACCTCCCACATATATGAGTCAGTGCCATGTATAAGAAACGAAAGCAATACAATTAATTTTCTTCATCCATCGAAATTCTTATTAGGACGTGGGATGTCATCATTGGCGATCTAACAAAACAAGACTTCTTTTTCAGATACCCTACAACCTATTTACTCGATCGATTAACATTGCCTGGCGGGAAAGGTTGCAGAGTTATTTCAAATGACATTGTAATCCAATTATGGTGAAGCACAGAGTACACATTTCAGTGATACATTGACTGATAGTAGTACAACACTAATGACTAATCTGAAGCGGGTCTCTTAAAACTATACACCTGACCACCGTCCTTCTTTGGTTGGAGGGACGGTGACCTGACACTGCAGTGCAACAAAAGATGCGTTTTCATTCCTCTAGTATCTTTCTATGTCTCGAACATTGATTTTAACAAAGCGGTGTTTTTTGAAATGAAAATTATGTGCACTTGTATTCCCATCATTTTACAATTGAAGAACATCTAAACTCTTCAAGTTGACCGCAGAGAATTTAAAATAAAATATGCCTATCATGTTTTTGTCAAGGTAATCTGTAAACTTTTACGTCAATTCACACTAGTTTGATAAGACGTGTTGATTTTTGAAGATATGAAGTGCATGTTTAAACATCGAGATTGAAAAGAATGTACACAAATGTTTGAAGGGTGCACATTTTACGTACAGTACGGGCAGCGAAAACAATCTGTGCAAAGGTATATATTCTAAAGCGATTCCTCGTCGGGCGTTGCGAATGTTTACTCTACTCACTGGCTGGCAGTTTCACCTCCTCAGCAGCGGACAGGACAAAGTTATACCGCTGCTAAACATAAAACGTGATAAAGATCCAGTAGGGAAAAGGGAGTGGGGAGAAGAAAACATTGGCGTGGGGGGAATGTTTAAATTGCAGCGAGATGGCAGTTATAAAAATGAGCAGTCCCCCTCCAATTCAATTTTGTTCAAAATACGTCAGAATAGCACATGTTGAAACTTAGAATAGAAAATGTTCTCAATTTGTGAATATTGGCTGGATTGCTGTCACTAACAGGATTGCTTCCGTCGGGAAATTGCTAGAAGTTGCAAGCGAGCTCTTTTAACTCCTTTTTATCGTCTTATGCGACACAGTAAATTTAAGGTTCGGATTTTATTTACTCTTTCACAATACTTAACACAGTACCTCCGACAGTATAACTCATCATTGTTCAAGTTTTCCATCTCATTTCCGTCATTATTCTATCGTTGTAATATTGAATTATGAAGCATATAAATTAAATAAAAGACAGAAATAGAATGAAAAAAACCTACAGAACTGATCAGTTTTAACACGTTGAATATTATTTCACGAAACAGGCGGTCAATTTTTGACAAGTTGCTGCGTATAGCTGTTTTTTCGATTCTACTTTTACCTCTTCGACTAATAATTCCATCTGTAACACGACTAAGGCCAAGAAAAAAGTTTGTTTTCTCATTATGTACGTCGCGTGTCAATTCAGACCCGCCGCGTCAACCTTTTTTCTGCTCATGGGAAAAAATAAACGCAAAAATACGCGATGCTAGTGCATAACACAGTGCTGTATAAAACAGAACTGTAAACAAAATATCTGACACTGTACACATATGTCACTCTAATATTGTGCTGTCAAAACTGTGCGTTGCTGCACTAAAAGTCAAACCGCAGAACTGTTGCTATACAAAAATACTAAAGCAACACTGCTGTGCATTTATCTCCGAGAGCATTCCTATGTTGTTTTCATGTTTTTGCTCGTTCTTCTTGGTTAAAGAAGAAACACATTGAGAAGCAAAGAATAACCAACGTCACCGCATCATTTTTGCGATATGTCTAGGATGAGAAACAAACTTTTTATTTTTCTTGGCCTAATGTGTTTTTTATAATTCTAGTAACGTCTACTTACAATCCGATATAGAGGTGGCGCTGTCTTTAATCTTGTATGTTTATCACTGGTTCCACCTCTCGGTTGTAATCAGATAGTTGATAATATTAACGTTAACGTTTATCGATGACGACTATTTATAGTATTTGGAACTTTGACCGAGAGGTGACGTAATCTACTGCCTCCTTACCGTTATGTCAAGCGTTAATCACTGTGTTGATGCCCATGCAGGTATAGCGGTATAGCGTTCTCATGTGATAATATCTACCTCTCATTTGTTTGCCGATTTTATGCATTCTCCATACAATCATTCCAATTTATCAGAAAAACCCTTCCGTTGACCGGTATTTGAATCTCTAATCAATACAGTAGGGCATATAAACACAATTGCCTTACAACAGATTTTCGCCTTGTAGCAATAGATGTCAGATATTTGCCATAGAAAATCTGCCTAACCAAAGACGTATTCACAGCTTGTGTAAGTTTAATGCGGTTTCTTTTGTGCATTTTCTTTACAGGATCGCTTTGCCAGTC
>LD343232.1:244045-266234 GCA_001465055.1 Ptychodera flava
TACTGGTGTCAAGCGTTCAAAATACCTCCTTTGGATAGGAAACATCATATGATTAAGGTGAGTACTTTGTGTCTGGCAGACAAATAACGTGCGTTGAAGGGCGAATCTTGTAGCAAAGTTAGCAACTCCGTTCATATGCAGTTAATCCCAGAAACCTCGAAATTTTGAAATTGTGAGAAACTCATTTTTTGTTTGTATGACTTTCTGTTGATTATGGTTTTAAATTTGTCTGGTGTTACAAGAAGTGATATCGTTCGGGCCGATTTAAAGGAATGAAGCTTTACTATTCGGTATAGAATTAACGTTCTCTTTTCATACTCAGTACGAACCAATCGTTCAAGAAGGCCACGAAGCCCTTGTCCATCACATCTTGATCTACCAGTGTCGCTCCGGCGTCCATGAAGGTTACCATGGTTTCGGACACGAGTGTTATTCACCAAACATGCCGCAGAATCTGACTGAATGTACAACGGTCATTATTTCCTGGGCCATAGGAGGAGGGGTATGTCATCATTAGAATAACTACAGAGCGTTCAAGTTTGAATGTATGATTCTAACCTGTGATAATGCATGCAATGTTACTTTAGATATGTTTGTTAATTTTGCTTTCATAAGGAGAAAGACTGTTAACCTTTAACTTATACGAGTTACTTAGAAGATGTACCGTCTCTTTTGGGCCAGATGGAGACAACAATAAACAAAATATTCCCAACTGACCCTCAAACTTACTTTGAAACATATTGTGAGAAATTTATTTTGTAATTTTGTAATAAGAATTAAGATGTGTAACAACTGATTAATGTCTTTCTCAGGGATTCTCTTTACCAGAAGAAGCCGGATTCTCCTTAGGTGACATAGAGGGCGGTGACCCTGACTTTGTATTGATGGAAACACACTATGATAATCCCGAATTTAAGGACAGTAAGTTCTTTCCCGTTATGTTTTGAGGAAACTCTACAAACTTAATACTGACTAATATGAATCTTAAATTTGACAGGATCGAAACTAAGTTAATTTGCGTGAGTCGCATGTTTAACAATACTCTTCTCATCTATTGCGTCTTTGGACTTTAACCGTGTTCATAACACGTTTGCAGGCTGTGTTGATATTTAAAGCTGAATACTGAGTATTTCCACATGATTAGGTGTAAAACAAGACATGGGAGTTCATATAAGAGCAATAATACTGAAACCAGGATATGAACGTCATTGTTTAGTAATATTGTTCGTTTTTAACAAATGTTCGACCATATAATAGTTTAGGGGGGACTTGAAAATTTTTGATTATATAGAGGCGGGATTTGAAATTTTTAGGGGGTATTGAGGGGGGATCTGAAAAAATATTAAATTTCAATCACGATTCCTCCAGCCCCCCCCCCCTCCTCACCATTTTTTGAACGTGGCCTTATATAGAAGCTTGTAGTAAAAATTAAAAATTAATTTCCAAACTTATAGTTGACACGGATGGCAACTATTATGAATTTCATTTGTCAGTTAGTGTAGGTAATTATTTTCTTTAATTATACCAAAATTTGAAAGGAAAACTTAAAAGGGTTCTTTAAGTTCTTTGAGCAAAATTTTAAGCCTTTCAGCTTCGAGGCACATACTACTTCGAACTAATATTTAATGTTTGTCCTGATGTTAAATTTAGTCTAGAAGACAGACATTCCGGAATGTGGCAAATACAGGCCTTATATCTTTGCATACTAAACGACATCTTTCTGGCATTGATTTTCAGGGTTTATGGTATCATATCATTACAAAATATATGTTGTTATTGAAGACATGATTAATTCATCGTCTTCTTCAGATCAGGATAATCATTTTGTTATAAATACTTGTTATTTATGCAGCCTTCGTGGATTCATCTGGTATGAGGGTTTACTACACGCCGATACTCCGAAAGTACGATGCCGCCGTTTTGGAGATTGGCAATGGAGTGTCGGCCTATGGACAATATATACCACCAAAGGCAACAAGCTTTACGACATACGGCTATTGCTCCCAGGAATGTTTTATTGATGTAAGTAGTCTTGTACCGGCATTGGCAATGGTCATTTCAAGTATTTCAAAAGTAGTATAATTCATAACTGAGATTACGTTCAGCGGCCTTCCCTGTGACTTTTTCGGGAAAATTTAATATGTCGTTCTAATGCAAAGGTCAATATTTGACCTTAAAATTATCATGCAAATAAAAAGTAAGGTGAGAATGGACAGTTATGATGGCTTCTTGGCACTACAGTCGGAACTAAACCCATTGTGACTGCTACAGATTTAGCAAAGTTACTCCGTGCCGTTGTTTTTGTGCAATTCTATGCCAAGCAAAATGAGACACGCCTCACAAACTCACCACCTGGCTTAACCGTACGCTATGGAATTTTCAACGCTTCCGCTCTCTCAAGCAGAGTTTGTGAGAGTGTCATTGACAAACGTTTAGTGTTCTGAAATAAAACCCACATGCCGAGGACTTCCCCGAGAAAGCCGTGTGTATAGTAATGGATTTATGCAAGCCGTGGTCAAATGCCCCGTCAAATATTTGCCACTGTATAAACGTGATTCAATTGAATTATGGACGAGAAACATAACTATCATCATGAAAGCCGTCTCTGCCGCCACAACCAATGTCATCAAGTTGACATCGTCATCGTAATAATGGTCACCTTCTCCATTCTCATCGCTTTCGTTGCTATCACAATCACCATCGCTACCATCACCATCCTCCTCCTCGTCGTCGTCATCATCATCATCATCATCATCATCACCACCACCACCATCATCACCACCACCATCACCACCACCATCACCACCACTATCATCATCATCATCATCATCATCATCATCACCATCATCATCATCATTATTAAAGTTTGATATGTAAAGTCAAATGAGGGGCCGTCCTTACATTATTACAATTTTCCATATAATAATATTAGCTTCCCCCTTCCCGACCTTTTGCAGGGTAGCGATGGTACCAGTATTACCATATTTGCTAACATGCTACACGCACATCTCGCTGGAATAAAACTGCGTACACGTCACATCCGGGACGGGGTTGAGCAACCAATGATTGACGAGGATAATAGCTACGATTTCAACCTGCAAGAAATGCGGTATCTGAAAGAGCCTGTCGAGTTCAAGCCGGTAAGCATTCCACTGTTACCGACCCGGATGACGTAGTGACTCAAAGGTCAATGCCATCTTCCATAGGCATATCATCACTCTCGCCTCAAGAGGGAGCTCTGATTTATAAAACAACTGTCTTTTGTCGGAATATCTTATGCGGGGCTTTACGACTAATAATATCCTTCTAAGAGTAGCAAGAAAAATGTTCACAGACCGTAGATCTTCATTGAATGATACCATATTCTCCGGAAAGTCACATGCTGTAAAAAGAATTTCTCCTCGGCTGACACTATTATTGACCTTGGCAGAAAGTAGAATGTAACACTTGAACTTTCTCTCCTTTTATGCTGTGCAATCAGTCAGTTGAACAATTTGACACTCTGATTAGGTGTTAAAGATGTTAGCACGTCTCAATCTTTGTAATTTAACACTAAAAGCCAATCATTTGTGCTTTAGTTTCTTGAAGTCGATGTCTGTTTTTGTTCAAAGTCGTCATATTTCAATGAACTTATGAAATGTTTTGTTCCTCATTGTAGGGAGATCGTTTAATATCAGAGTGTACTTATAACACAGAGGATAGAACTGCCGTGACATTTGTAAGTAACAGATGCATCGTATTTAGAAATTGACTTCATCAGTTTCTCACTTTCTCGCTGTCATCATGTTTCGAGTCTGATTGGGGCTGGGAAAACTGACTTACTTTTCGACGGTTGTACAAAGTTCATTTCTTCTTGTTCTTGTTCGTCTTCTTCCTCTTCTTCTTTTTGTTCTTCTTCTTCTTCTTCTTCTTCTTATTATTATTAGTTGCTGTTGTTGTTGTTGTTGTTGTTGTAGTTGAAATTTGTTATTGTCTTCTGATTCTATGTGCTATTGTTTCAGGGTGGCCTTTCAACACAAGAAGAAATGTGTTTGAACTTCGTATACTACTATCCTCGCATACAACTGCCTATTTGCCAAAGTAATCCTATAATGGATTTTGGAATGTACGCCTGTTGCAACGTCACTGAACTAGACTACAGGTACTGCCAACTGACATATTCATTGCTGCATGCATGAAATACTTATTTTTCGTTCCTGTATTTCGCTCTGTGACATGCCAAAGTCATATCACACGGCATTATTGTTAATGTAAAATAGCAGCAATGCGACCTAAGTACGTAGTACAAGAAGTAAGCAAACGAGTTTAGTAGTGAAATATAACATGCCTACGATTGCTATTTTATGTCCTCGGCTTCTCGTAGTCGTGAAAGATGCAGCGCATCAACAATAGCTGTAAAGAGTGCAGACATTACATATCAACTGACCCATCCATTAGGAAATTAAGGTTCCTGTATCATTTTCTAAAGTTTACGTTATGGTACTTGCTTATTAAGTCAAGAATCCTATTGTTTGGAAATGTCTGGTCAATAACATTGATGAGGCCAGGGCTTAACTGTTTAATAGACAGGTGTTTTAATAAGGCAAAGGCTTAATAGACAGGCGTTTTCAATTTTAAGGCGATACCGAAGGATTCAAGTATCTAGGCAACGGTTGCTAAGGAAAATTTATCAAATCCACGAAAATAAGAGTTTTTGTGCATTTATTGACCCGAAGATGCAAAACAATGGCACCAAAACCAAGCAGACGCGTGGTTGCCGGTCATGGAACGCGTGACGTCATAGATATGCAGATTAACACAGCATGTTTTTGAAAAGATTAAGCCATTAAAAATTTGCTCAAAATCCCCTGAAATTTTACACAGTGATACTTGACATAATCCTTAACAGTTCCGGGCATGGATTTCGTCAGCCGAGAAACAAACACTATATTTTGAAATGGCAAAAATCTAATTTGTAATTGCGCATTTTGAACACGGTAAACTTTAGCAATCGCGCTCGCGTTGAATCCTGGTATCGCCTGGAGGACCAAGTAATGTATATTGATACTATGTTGCTTTGTCTTTGTTTATTTAAGCAACTATTCATATTTTATGAAGCGTTATAAATTGTAAATTGTCACATCTGATTTCCCTCCTTGTTGTAGATAGAGCAATAAATATATTTCGGTGGCATAATTTATGATACATACCAGAAATATACCATCAGCATATTTAGATGTTAATACGTGTATACACAAAGCGTGAGTAGATCTCTAATGATTGATAAACACGTCAATTTAATTAGCAAAGTTTGTCCTGTCTGGTACTGTAAATAAAGCTCCTTCCTTGCCACGAACATACGACCTACGTTGCTTTGATTCTGCAGAAGCTCTTATTCATAGAGGAAGAAGCTCTATGAGCAAAATGTCGGTTTGTTTGTGTGATTGTTTTTCTGAATTTCGTAAACGGCAATCGTTGAAATAATCATCGTTTTCTTATCAGCACGGTACCGCCAACTGTCGTTGCACCAAGAGAGTATGCCGGACAGTCAGTAGTGGACGTGTTGAACGCTCAAGAGTGGACCCAGGAACAATTGGAGAATTTTGAAATAGGAGCCTACCGACTTGCTTACCAGAACCTCTGTGACAAGGCCAGCGGCGAACATCACCCTGTAAGTGGGGCTAGCTTCTTCAGTTAGGTCAATCGAATAGCTTTTAACAAAGTTTTCCCCTGTATTTTAGTGTCTGTTTGTTTGTTTTTTGTAAACACCAATGCCTTCCCATCTTCAAACACTACTTCTCTCATCACTGAATGAATAGCAAATCACCATGACGTTTAACTCTCTGAGACTGAAGTGACTGCCATTCCTGCACTCTATGATAGAAGTTGTATAACTGGCGATCATACTGGCGAATTGTTATGCTAAGGTATTTCGAACAAAATTTAAATTTGGAGCTGCAAGTGACAGCTTTGTGTCAGTGTTCCTCCACTATGATTTCAGAAATCATTTTCCGTCCACTGTTTCCCTGCACTCTTAGTAGGAAAACTTAACTCAGGCACTCTCATCGCTAAAGAAGCTCTTTAAAGGTATACAATCACCTGTAATCTAAATATGTCCATATATGGCCAAAGGGGCGTGCCTTGGTATTCAAAATACCCGTGTGAGGGCGCTGTTTTTAAAAAGCGGCCACCCACTTAAAATCTGTGAATGGTTAGATTTTCTTTTTTCATGGTAACTGTGGCAAAATTGGAACAGGTGACAGTATACCTTTAATTACCAGCCTCTCCTCAGCTGCAAGATCAGTCCTTCCGAAAACGACTACTCCCTCTCCCTCTCTAATCCTACTTCTGCTGACTAGTCTTTTATTATTATTTTTTTCAAAATTGGCCGATAAATATCAAAGTATCCAGTTTACGTGATTCATAACGATAAAAATGACGTCGATGACAGTCTACTCCAAATTTGATCAGAAGTAAAGTAGATTTAACATACCACATTTGAAGGCTGCTAAACAAAAAAATTCAGGAAAGAATATATTTGGCCCTAATTAAAAAGCATTGACCAAATTGTTATCATTGCAAATTTCACGACAATTGAATCCACTCTAAATGAATTCATTGCTTGGGACTAATTTCATTGTATGTACACGTCATAATTTTATTGTATATAATCTATTCCTTTATCTTGTTTCGTTTGTTCATGTGAAGACCCACCTTACTCTTGGGGCCGTACCGGAAATCAAAGAGCCATTGAAACCGGAAGTGAGTGTATGTGACTCTGGCGCAGATTTCAACAAGTATCACTGGTCAGTCGTTTCCATGACAACATTTTCAGCATTTATTGTCAAGTTATTACTTTGAAACATCCTCGTGTACGGATGACTTGTGAAAGAAATCATCAGAACATGACATGCATTTTCTCACTTTCATGATTGTTTATATTGTATCACTTGATGGTTTCATGTGAAATAAAGTCAATTCTATTCAATTTAAAAAGGTGCCACAGTAACATTATTACTGGGATATGCTATCACGTGACGAGGTTTTACCGATATCAAAGCCCTAATTAATAACATAAAAAAATACTTTGTCTACATATGAAATTGATATATGACGTACAGGACTTCTACTTATCAGCGGTGGGAGAAATGTAAATTTATTTACCTTATACATGCAGATACATAAACATCAGACTTTTGTAATACGAAGGCTGCCCCCTCTCCACTGCTACAAATTGTACCTCCCCGATTATTTCAAAATCGCCATTACTTCCACGTATGGACATAGAGAGTAGAAAATTAAAAGATCGCCACATCACAAAGGTTGACATATACATTGTACAGCTTCATGTTATATGAAGGTTATTCATTAGGTAATGAACAGACATAAACACAGGCTTACACAAGTCATCTCTCCGATAACCAAGAATAAGGTTACAGATGTCAATGAGATCTAGATGTGTGTGTTTTTACTACAACTTAGACTTTGGAGTTTGATGAGATGACAACTTTTGTTAAATGACAGTAGTATTTCAGAAGTGTTTTCCGTGCACGATCTATATCTTACAATTTGAAGTTAAAAAAAAGGAAATCGGACTAAGCAGCTACAACCTGATGTACATTGACGGTCGGGAAATATCACTCCAGGTCAATCAGAATGGACTATTCATGTTATGATTAAGTGACTTTGTTTATTGCGTTTTTGAATCAATATCAAGATGTATGCTTTCATACCTAAAAAAATTGATAAAACGTTCATACCCATGCACTTTTTTCTCAAGAAAACTGAGTGCTTGCATCTCATTGCATTATGTAACCCTTCTCACGATTCGGGCCGTGGCCCTCTACGATTCCGTGACACCCATATGGGCGATCTCCGTATTTTTGGTTACCAAAGACAACCCTGAGTGTTAAGCTCTAGGCGACTGATCATCGCTAGACACACGTTCACCTCAAAGCCAACCTTAAATTCACGTAAAGCATACTTTCAGGTCGCTTGAATTCATCATTTTTTATTCCATACCCGTACGTGCTTCCACATGAAAAGTAATGTTATACCGCTGTCTGTGTGTCTGTCCTTCTGTCTATCTGTCGGTTTGTCTTCCTGAATTTCCATCCTCCCGGAGCCCGACGAAACCACTGAAAATTACAAAATACATTCGCCTTAACGTTATTATGTTCGTCCAGAATTTGATGGAATTTAGTTTGCAGCTTATTGTTGATAACCTCTCTCTGTTTGTAAAAATTAAGAATAAAATTGGTTTTTTTATATTTTCAAGTTGATTTGTAGATTCCTCGGTATGACATAACTCTCTGCTTTGAAAAAAATGTGACGAAATAAGCTTGATAGATGTAGATTTTTGGCAAATTTCTTCAATTTTTGAGTAGTATTTTTTTTCCGTAACCACTGATCGGATAACTATTAAATTTTGTACGTTCGTTTTAAGGTCGTGACTCAACTGGTGTGTTCAACCACTAATAAAATTTGCATATTTATGGTCAACGTTCTAACTTTTGGCAAAGACTTCTGAACGTGTTTATTCCGAGATGCGGGACTATACTCATTTCACATCTGATGGTTTAAATCTTGTGGCTACTTTAACCACAAACAATGGCTATTTTACCATTTTCTCAATGGAGATCGATCGTGCCATGCTTCAAAGAAATAACGTCCCCGGTATGAATACAACTCACTTAATAACGTTCAGTATTTCACAGCATGCTAAACTTGGGCCTGGGTTCAATGGACATAGATCAGCGAGTGATAATCATCTATTCATTCATGTTTTCAGAGTACGGATGTCGTATAATACGTAGGAGTGTCCATTGTTTGAGCATTTTCATTTCACCAAAATTATTTTATCGGTTATGATATAAACTTTAGGCCGATAATTGTAGGCTATAAGATCAAACAGAAAACTTGTTTCAGCTCAATGATGTACGTGGCTTGGCATTCCCATGTACCACTGACCTCAAGAGTATATCAGACAATAAATACAGTGTTGTCCTTATATTTAAAAATAGCCAGGTAATTTAGAAAGTAGACGAGTGGATTGCGAGGGAGCAAAGAGACCGAGCAGCGAGTGAGTGTAGCAAACGAGGGGGGAGAGCGCGAGAGGGGGTGTCCCCCCTCTCGGAATGCGAAAAATGAAATTTCGGAGTGGAAATGGTGTTCTCTGGTGGCATCTGAGGTGACATTTAATTAATTCATTGAATATTTAGCTGAGACTGAAACAGTACTTTTGTTGTGTGTCTCAGTCATGGCTCATATTCAATTCAATCAGAAAAGAGTTAATTAACTTAGGAACCACGTCAAAACATGGATGTCGGATAAAAAACTTAATTCTTTAAGTTTTGTCCCACTCCTTGAAACTCAAATGATGAATATTTATCAGATGTTCCCGTTATTTATCTTTACTGTGATAATTCCAATCATACTTAAAACACAATCAGGGTCGAAAATTGAAAATAACGACATTATTCTGATGAAAAACACATTTACTTTTGTTAAAAAAACTTATCGGTAAGATAATTCACTGTAATGTAAACACATGCACTAATACAAAAATGTCTATTTCAGAAGTTTCCAGTTTCAATTACGGCAATGTAAGGAGCAAAAATACGTAATTACATCGTCATTTTTAAGAAATCTCAACCAAATTAAACTAGAATATCGTTTTTGTCGGATGAAAAACTCTTTTTTAGGAATTTAGATTTTTATCCAACGTCGATTTCTTTGGTCCTTTTTAGTAACATACTCTATCGATGAACCTTATTATCTAAAAATGACACCAAATAAAATGAAATATCCTGATATATACCCTTAATTTTAACAGTGCGTATAACGCAGACACGTATAGGGAATCAGTAGGTATAGACGAGGCTGTCAGAGAGAACAGCGTAAAACGGTCGGAAACACAACTGCCTATGACTGTGTAATTAACGATCGGCAATACACATGCCTGTGACCGTGGATTCTAGTACGTAAAAGTAATCAATGACAGGGCTCGAAATCAACTTTTTTCCCTGTTAGTCCACTTGGGCTACCATTTTCTGAAATTGGTAGCCCAGTAACAATGGCTGGTCGCCATGCATATTTTAATTTAGGGATTTTTTTTAATTAACAAGAGAAGAAAAGGCTTTTTTTCAAGATTCAGACCATGAAGTGAATTTGATGTGAATACTTGCACACCTTTGTTACCCAAAGGAAACTGGTATAATTGACGACAGTGACACTAAAAAGTTTGGTGACCTATCATCATCAAGTTGTATTGACAACCCGTTCCATTCTCAGAGTTGCGTGCCAATTTTGATAGTTTTCATGGCAATGACCACCACCTCAGCAGGGCTAAACAGACCATGGGCTTTCTGTAGTAGGAACGAGTTTGTGACTGATACCTTTCGATCAAAATTCAATGAGAATAATACGTTTTCATTGGCTATCATTTTCTGTGTCATCCAAGTACATAGGTTGAGATATTGAAACTTTCTTGCAAAATTCCATCGCAAGGTCGTCTTTGTAAGCTTAATTTGCAAAGCAAAGTCATGGTCTGGCCTTACTGTGTCCAGCTGGGTTCGACTGCATTTAGCTCGACCAAAAGTGAAAGACCGGACATGGCACGCCAAGTACTGACTGAATTTTATGTCCCAGGCTTTGGTAGTCCATGTAGGCTACCATTTCATGGACTTTGGTAGCCCCAGGGAAAAGTTGGTAGTCTGTGGACGCGGGACTACCGCTAATTTCGAGCCCTGAATGAAAATAAAATACCCATTCAAATAAACAGTTGGTTCTAAAAAAATTCAGCTCTACACTCATTTTTTAAATCTAGAAAATGCGTCGGTATTACTCTGAGAATAACTTGATTTGTTTAGAAGATTATCATACTCGAAGTGACGTTGGCAGCCAGCGCGGCAGTGGAAAACTAGCTTGCCACTCTCGTGAACTTGGAATCATCAATCAAAATAACATCTCATTTCGGTGCTTTTCTCTCACAAATTCAGCGAAATTGAAGTTTTTCATACACAAACTAAATGCATTGTTGGAATCAAGTATACCTTTTGAACGGGCTTTCTTTGGGGAAAAATATTCCATCGGCAAGGTGCCAGTGGCCGATCCCACATGTCTTTTTGACGCCATCGTTAAAGATGACCTAAGATGACCTTCATGCTAATCAAACCAATCACGCTGCTCGTAACAAAGGCGGCACCATAGGCGCGTCCATCATATCAGTCAATCACACAATTTTACAAGTGAAAGATCGGGCTCAAAAAGCCACAAATGGGTATTAAGAAACTTTTTTATGTTTGTGCAGTTCCAAGAGGTGAAAGGGGTAGCGAAACTGCTAATCGTACGTGTGCCGTCTAACAACTAGCAGTGCGGTCCTGAAATTAATAGTTCTATATAAAAATAATCTAGTTATGATAAAAGTAGCCGGGAAAATGCAAAACAGGCGGGTTATTTACTCGGCACCCTGCTTCTAGGGACAACACTGTAAATACAGCGCTAATAAAAATACAAGACTGAATTGAATGTATATTAATGTCATCATAATAGCTACTGACATTATCTTCACTTGAAAAGAATATCTTTCCACGCTACACGGCATCCTACACATCAAAATACGTTGACAAAGAATGCCCACTACTCCCCCATCCTCGATAATCGACTCTTCTTACTGTCTTTCCTAAATGGCAGATATGTTCAGCATGTCTGTCATCAAATGTTAATTTTGTGAATAAATTCCGACTTCAATAAAGAGAGAAAATTTACTGGTTTAGCGGATCATGTGCTTAAAGAGCTTCATCCAGTGAAGAAGTTTCGGAGCGACTAATGTTCTTGCCGATGGGTGAGCGACGAATTCTGCGTCAAGCAAAGCTATTTGGGTCAGGCAGGGGATGGCAACGGGAATACGGCGACGATGAAACTTCCCTCTTTTGTAAAGGTATGATATGGAAAGTTATGCAATAAGTTAGCCTTGTGTACACAGTAGTGTAGATTTCTTGAACATATGTCTAGCATGATGATTTGCCAAGGGAGTGTTCAAATTTGACATATTTGTACAGTCATAAATATCCCTCTATCATAATGGAGAGATACCTCATAGTTAATCTTACTGAAACTCACATGATACTGAGTCAGTCATCGACGTTATAAATGGTAGAAGCTGGAGGCCGTGTCGTTCACTGAAAATGCACCGTGACCGCCATTTACAACTTTCAGCCGTCCTCTTAGCGGTAACGCTATGTGTCGTAGATGGGTTTGTAACACCGACCGATACTTACACACACAACGCCGCCTTGGATGACTTCGGTAAAGTTCATCTGTTCTGGAAATATGACGATACAACAATAACCTTCGAGGTGCACGCTGAGACTCTTGGCTATGTAGGACTTGGTATCTCTCCCAATGGAGGTATGACCAACTCTGATATCGTCATCGGATGGGTCAAAGATGGAAACACATACCTCAAGGTAGGTAACTTTGGAGAAGAGTTACGGTTTGAAATTTTAACTTAGGTTGAGTTGCACCATTCTGCAGAATTTAAAGGACTATCTGAGTATATGACGCAGTGCATGCTATACAACTATAGACTTGTTTATTGTATAATTATTTCTCTAGAACAGTAATGTTGTTGCTATATTGTGTTGCATAGATCAACAGAACCCATATAAATTTATGTGTACGCTACATGTAAGAGATTTTCTTCCCTCAAATTTGTTTGGGATTTATGGATATTTATTTATATATGACAGAATAAAAGCAAAACTAGGTAAATGCATCCATAAAAAGATGTCTATTCATGACAAAAATGATCCTCTAAGTTGATTTACACGATCAATCAGCAATTTACTTTACCTGAGAAATTGAATGACTGCATGGTATGAATTACACTGCATCATAGTACACCGACATCATCGACCGTTACCTCACACGATGATAGTTTCATTATACTTGTCAATATACTGACAATGTGCTTGTTATTACGGAGTTCCATGTTGCTTATTATCAGTTTCCTTGCAAGAGAAGATTAATAACCACATTGATTGAACAATGGTAAAAATGATGCATTTGGTCTGTCTAGTCTTTGTTTCCGAAATGTAAAAGTCGATAAAACCCAACCTGGCGGTCATAATGTTTGTCTGGTATTTGACTCCCAGTCATAATGGTTGTCAAGTCTCCCAACATGCAATTCATTGTTTGCCGTCATTGTAGACCTCGTATCGCCGCACGTTCGTGATTTTTCAGTTGTTCGGGCCCATCTCAGGAGTTTAGCACTTGTCAATGACGAGGAAACATCGAAAATCCCAAATGCTGTCATCAATTTGTTAAGTTCGCCATCAATGACGAATTGATGAATGGTACCGCCATCGTAACAATAGATTGTTCAAAGGTGGCCGTTCAAAGTCCGTGATTTTAATCATTTGTCGTGCGCTTGGTGCGCGTGATCGCTCGCTTGGATTGGACACGGTACAGGGGAGTTATCCTTGAATTATATTAAATTGCGCTCACTATTTTATAATCAGCCTAGCATATAGTTTGGATGCCATGATACACGTTGTACAGTCTTTCAAGAGACGTGACTTGTTTTCATTCACCGACCTAAAGCAAGTCTAAGCCTTAGATTTCCACCTTATACAGTCTCTGGCACTGAACTTGCTTTTAGCGAACCAAAATTCCGTTTGTTCAGGGCTACCCTGATGACAGCGGTAACGGCGTCAATCGGAGTGCTCATCAGATTAGACTCTCTCACAGCCCCCTCGTTCGCTGCGCAGTTATGCGCCCTCAACTGTCTTTCTAACAAGCGCCGCTCACGGAGCCAGCCGTGCTGTAGCTCAACTGCTGAGGGCGGTATTATGGTCTGAGGTGAAGCCAGTCGGGGGCTGTGAGAGAGTCTATCATAAGATACGCTCTTGTGTAAGAATGTGATAAACAGGAGATCGTTCAGCGCCTTTGCGTGCATACATTGAACAAAATAACAGCAATAATTCAAGAGAGTTCGACCAGAGATCTCTTTAGTAAACTTGTTTCGAAAAACTTTAAAATTGTTTGTGAATGATATACATGGTGCTAGCGCTGTAAACTTGTAAATCGAGGAGGACCGATGTAAATCTTTTCCTTTTCCCGTTTGTTCATACGGTCGAAATGTTACGAACATAATTCTTATGGAAACATGGGATAGAATACTTAGTTCAGTTATGATCACAAGTTTGTTATTGCAATTTAAGTTTGCAAACTTGCTTTTTAGTATAAACTGAAAGTAAAAACAATATTGAATACTTCCGTGGCTGCAATTTCCAGCTAACCAACATTTTCATTGACAATCTTTGCAGGATCGCTTTGCCAGTGCCGAAGGGGAGCCTGGGATTGATGATCAACAGGATTATGAGCTTATTGGAGGAATGGAGACTGAAACACACACCGTGCTTACGTTTTCGAGGAAAATTGATACATGCGACGAGAAGGACAGAGTTGTAACAGTGAGTTATACAAACAAATTACAATTCCTAATAAATATTTCCATTATTTCTGTCAAAGATATAGAGCGTAAAACATGGATATATTTACATGTACGAAAGTACCTCTTTAAATTTGGCCGTGTAGCGAGCTGCTGCCGTAAAGGGCGTCAGTAAGGAACAGTTCTGCAGAGTCCTAAACGCTCAATACAATGTTTCAAACACTAGCAATGTTCTTTTAGCATTCCAATTTAATCACATTAATGTCAATAATATAATAAAAAGTAGATTTGTCTTTTATAATTACCTTATGTTTTTTCTTAGTTGGCGACTTGAAATATTGAAAATTTGACACATTCCAATTGATATACTATTTGCTTAGTAAATAGTCTAATATCAAATTTGTCATTTACATTGTATTACAATTTCCTTCGTCAGTACATGCGATTCAGACACGTGTTTTGTTTATAAAATGTGACGGTTTTTTTCATACCTCCAGTCAGACACACTACGTCTTATTTACGCCTACCACGCTGACGATCCAGATACAGAGACAGGTCTACCATACCACGGTGCAGAACAACGCGGTGCTCGAAGTGTTCACGTGTTGGGTGTTGCCCCAGCTGAACCAGAGATGCCGACTGGAGACGATTTACTCATCTACGAGTTTTTGAATCCAAATGTACGTATTGTAATACACGGACGATATAGTACCAACTTTGTAATTGCAAGTTTAACAAAGAAGTAACCGAATATTCATATTCATATTCATAGCTTTCTTTCAAATTTCGTATTCGAGTCTTGAATCCAAATGTACTACGGTTCAAGTACTACAATCTGAAATAGCGTTTGTGATTGACATTTTAACACAGGAAGAATGGGATAATGGATCACTGTATACTATCTTCCAGTTAAAAGCCCTGATAGCTGTCTCTTTTAGCAATCTTTTCAATGAGATGGTTTGAAATCAAATGCAACTTATTTTAAAGTGCTTATAGTGAAATGTGACAACAGAATGTTTTTCAAACACTGGTGATGAACGCATAACTTAGATTTTAACAAGTGAATGATTTCCGAGTTGCAACTCAAATTTGACCACCACATTTATGGGCGAGTTAAGCGCTTGGATTTAATTGACCAACTCCATCACCAAGGATAAAAAATGAAGTTTTCAATCACAATATACATTTTGCTTAATGACGGTTATTCAAATCATCTACCCAAAGGTTTGAAGATACAGCTAATGGGTCTTTAATATTCGGGTCGTTGACCTTTGTAGTGAGTGTAATACCTGATATGTCATGTGGCGCACTAGTGATGGTTACACAATGAATTATTTTCATCTTAATCACGATGCGGTAGGATAAAAGTGAATGTGTTTCATTTTTATTAACCACTTTCTCCAGTTGTAAGGTGAATAGTATCTTATTAAGGTAGTATGCGCCTCGAAAGTGAAACACTTAAAATTTTGGTCAAACTTTCCTTATGGAATCTTTCAACCATCCTCTTTGAAATCAAGAATAAAAATTGGGGGTCATCATGCAAAGATTGGAACTAGCGAAACAAATTACCCAATATTTTGCAATATTTGAAATTCAAAATGGCCGCCATTCCCGTGTTAACTCTAAGCTTACGGGGGGAATTAAATTTTGGATTTTCAAAAAACTAACTCTGTGGAAGTTTTTCTTTCTCCAAGAGCTTTAAAATGAGCCCCCACATATGGTAGATCAGCAAAGAATTCTAGAAATTTGAGAATCCGACTATCTGTGCCCGGGGCGCGTTCTACCTTTGTGTCACAACATGTTTCTTATCTTCAAGGTAACAATCCCACATCACCAAGATACAACGTACTGGTGTCAAGCGTTCAAAATACCTCCTTTGGATAAGAAACATCATATGATTAAGGTGAGTGCTCTGTGTCTAGCAAACGAATTACGTGCATTAGTTCGATGTAGATATCTGTGGACTTAACAGAGACAAGTAAAGAATTGAAACTGGGGGAATCGTCATGTTTGCATCTTGTGTCATGTTATACTTTGTGTCTTATACAAGACACTCTTTCATGCCGGTTGCATTGACTATATTTGATACATCGCCAGCGAGAACAAGACAAGACAGGAAGAAGTGCATACAATTGCTTCGTAATATGTCTACGCAACCAGCATCATGATGGCTGCTTACTCTTTCTCAGCTCCTATGAACCACATCAGCTTATACGTTTGGTGACAATCGAAATTTTGTGAGAATTTATCAATTTCTGCATCAAAATGACTCGTTAAGTTTTAAATGGAACAATAATACAGGTACACTCAACTGTTCACCACTTAAACAATTGAAATCCAAGGAGTTTTGATTATGTTGTTCGAGTCTTAAACCAGATATGAATCTTTTCTGTTTTTCACGACGGACGTCCTTTTGGACAGAGCGAAACAGTACTTGGCTATGTCTGATTGATCTAACATACAAACTGTTCATCTGCAGCATCATTAGCCAGGTTGACTAACTCTGTATAAGGCAAATTACAGCATCATACGCAATCTTGATATTTAGCATCTTACTAAGGGTTGCTTTCCATACTCAGTACGAACCAATCATTCAAGAAGGCCACGAAGCCCTTGTCCATCACATCTTGATCTACCAGTGTCGCTCCGGCGTGGATGAGGGTTACCATGGTTTCGGACACGAGTGTTACTCACCAAACATGCCAGCCAACTTGACTCAGTGTTCATCCACCATTGTCGCTTGGGCCATTGGAGGAGGAGTAAGTCATTATCGTAGCAAATGTGTAGAATTCATGAAACACTCTGTACTCCTCAATCTTCATAAAAATCTTCATGAAAAACGTGTAATATGATGGTTTCCCTTGACTTCCAAAGTGACGATTTCTTGCATATCTTATTATATCGACACCACCAATTTCCTCTTTTACAATCATACGCTAAACAGCAACGTTTTTGTTATTTAGGCGTTCCACTTACCGGAGAATGCCGGATTTTCTTTAGGGGACATAGCCAACGGTGATCCAGACTTTGTTGTTATGGAAACCCATTATGACAATCCTCAGTACAAGGACAGTAAGTCGATTGTTTTTCCAATGCACACAAATTGACTCAGAAATGTTTTAGAAAAGAAAGAAGCAGGTCATCAAGCACAGTCCGATTTCTAATACCTCAAACAGCCGCACAACCCATATTATACTAAGCTAATGGAGCTCACTTCCTTTGTATACACAGTGAGCCTATTTTTCTTGCCAGACTAGCCTTTACTGATTCACCATG
This sequence comes from Ptychodera flava, assembly GCA_001465055.1. Lineage (NCBI taxonomy): Eukaryota > Metazoa > Hemichordata > Enteropneusta > Ptychoderidae > Ptychodera > Ptychodera flava. The sequence goes on from LD343232.1 coordinate 261,756, forward strand.
TGTGTCTTACACATAATGCATAACAAGTCTCATTAATCGTGTTGGAACTATACATACGTATCATATTGATCGTCTTTTTTTCTTGCCACCGTAGCCTTCATTGATTCTTCCGGTATACGTGTATATTACACACCAATATTACGTGAGAACGACGCCGCAATTTTAGAGATTGGCAATGGTGTTTCGGCTTTTGGACAGTTCATTCCACCAGGGGCGTCAGATTTTACCACCTACGGTTACTGTTCTCAAGAATGTTTGCAAGAAGTAAGCAACATAATAATAGCTTTTCTTCGACACCCTGTGTCGTCATGATGACAGCTTAAATACTGTAATTATTAAAACACAGAAAGACCTTTTTGTCGCGGACCTCACAAGATATATGTTACATTATTTCATTCATAATTTCGTGTTCACGTACGCGTTGCATCGGCGAGGTGTCACTTTGACTGAGTGGTACAACGTTCTATGTGACGTGTGGCGACGTGCACATAAATAAACTCAGTATTCTGAAGAAAGTTACAACATTCAAACGCTATCGTCATGGACATCTTTTTATGATCATGTTGTCGAATAATCTACCATGATCCTTTAAACATTTCCATCAAATGAAAGATGATCTTTTGCCGTCGTCGTGGTTTTAAGCATTGGTTACACATGTTTAAGCTATTTGACAAATATTTCTAACAAATGTCTCTCAGTTACGACCAACATTAGTCTGTTTAATATGAAGACTAAGAAGACACCCGTGCTCAATAGTCAGCCAAGAAAACAATAACCCACAATTTTTATATTTCCTCAATGAACAATTCAAATTATTATGATAATTATAGTGATCACTATTGCCACCGTTATCACCGAAGAAACTTCATAACCATTTAAATTCTGTATCATCATCATCATCATCATCATCATCATCATCATCATCATCATCATCGCCACCACGACCACCACTACAACCACCACCATCACTATCATCATCATCATCATTATCATTATCATCATCACCACGACCACTACCACAACCAACACCATCACTATCATCATCATCATCATCACCACGACCACCACCACAACCAACACCATCACTATCATCATCATCATCATCACCACCACGACCACCACCACAACCACCACCACAACCACCACCATCACTATCATCATCATCATCATCATCATTATCATCATCATCATCATCATGCTCTCATATTGAACGAGAAGACAGGCTTCGAGAACTTACTTTCTCACGTCATTTCATCGCTTTCACTACAAATGCAGGGTAGTGCTGACACTAGCATAACCGTATTTGCCAGCGTGTTACACTCCCATCTTGCTGGAGTAAAACTGCTAACACGTCATTTCCGAGGAGGAGTTGAGCTGCCGATGATTGCTGAAGATAACTCGTACGACTTCAACCTACAAGAAATGCGTCATTTGAAAGAATCCGTAGTCATACAGCCTGTAAGTTTGTACACACGTGACATCTTGAATTGAATGGAATTCTACTTTGCTGTTTTATTTGTCTATACATTTGAACGGCACACGTTTCTTTCGTCATTCAAATGACTTATAATACTAATTACCAAAAGTGTTTCGTGCACCACTAGAATTTCATCTCCTTGGTAACGCTCATTTCAGGGGGAAACGGGACAAAACGTAACTGTCTGTTTTAATATAAATACTTATCGTATCTTCGCTGTTGACATAACTTATTTCAAATTATGTATTTGGCTAGATCCACCGCTATTATGGTTGATTTATATCGATAATATTGACATACTGTAAGAAGCGGATTTGTCGATTATTCTCCATTTTCTTTCCCTATATTTATCTTTTCACATTGATTATATCGACCAATACTCTGACACAATGAACATTGTATTGAATGGATGGTAATTCATGATTTATTGCTTAGGGCTTGGGCCTTCGATCCAAATTGCTTTGTCTGTTCGCAATGGTCAGTGGTTGTCTGGTACACGATTTCTTCTATCCTATTTAATTATGTCCACGACTTTGACATTAACATTTGTTATTTACAGGGAGATCGATTGCTGACAGAGTGCACATACAATACAATGGATAGAAGTACCATGACTTTTGTAAGTGATCTTGTACTAGCAGTTTCTAAATAACATGTATTCTAATAGGGAATATGACCGTGCAGTTTTATATGCCCTGTTAGAATGTGTACAATAGATGGAATACCAGCTTTGCTATTTTAAGTTGCTTCGACAAAGAACAAGAAACATCACAAAGTTAACTTAATGAGATTTATTTAGACTTCTTTACGCAATTCATTCGTTAAGATCAAAATCCCGACACGAAAATCTAAATTCTGAAGTGTTGATCCAAGACATAGCACTACGTGACGGTTCGGACATTTACGAGTGTCATATACGAGTGTCTTATAGTGCTCTCATATTATGTAAGCAAAAACCAAATGCTCTCAAAGGAAGAAGAATGTCGATCGTTTTCATAAAGTTGTCAAATGTTAATGATTGATCACCAGTCACCACAGAATGTATAGCCAACTCGTGGAAGCAATGTGATAGACAAATCGTATGCTCTCAGGTAAATAATAAAAAGTTATGAAGGATTATGAGGGTGACCTCAACGCCACTATATTGATTCTTCAACAGACGGGGTTTACTTCAAGAAAAAGAACAACAAGCAGCACGCATTAATGTAATAATGAAATTATTGCTTTCTCATTGGGGTTCAGAATGAAAATATGCATTCAGTTTGAGTAGAACATGAGATCATGGGCGCAATGGCAGAGTAATATAGGCTCTGTTTTGAACAAGCTTAGACAGTTTTAATATATTATCATGTTCCTCAGCTTAGGTGTCAAAAGTAAAATCACTCATTTTAATTCGCCAAAAGTCATTCGTCTGCTTTAAGCAACGAAATGAAAGCACAACTGGAAACCATCTAACAGTGAAACAATCCCATAATACACAGCGAACAGTGAGTTCATCGAACTGCGTTCACAGGTAGCTTCGCTCATATTGATGTTTATTAACAAAAAAGAAACCAAACTTCAAATTAATACAGAAAAGTAGTTTCTAAAGTAGAAATCAAGCATATGATCCATTGTTCAATTTTTCTTTCTGTGTTTGTGTTTGTTAATAGGGTGGTCTGTCAACTAAGGAAGAAATGTGTCTGCATTTTTTGTATTACTATCCTCGCATACAACTACCACGATGTGAGAGCAATGGTATTCTTGACCTCGCAATGCAAGCCTGCTGCAACGTGACCAAAATAGACTATGAGTAAGTAACTATGATCAGCTGTGTGAAAAATGAAGTAAAAATGTGTCAGTGTACATCATTTTTGGACAAAACATTACCGTGACTGTGAACGATCATTCCTATTGGCACATTACAAGAAACAAAGAATAAAGAATAATTTTTAAAAAGCTGTTCCGGTTTTCCAAGTAATGGTCAACTCCAGGCGAACACTTGAAAACGCTTTAAATTTATTGATAAGGAGAAAGGGAGTAGAGTTTTTGTTTCGCGTCCGGGCAGCGTTGACAAATGGTTTTGAAGCTTTCTGAAAAAAAATTGTCTCCGTGTTGTACTTTTAGCGATATTTGGCGCGAACTATAAACTTTTCATGGCGACAACTTGTTGTATGGGAGAACTGGCATACAAAGTCAATAGACGATGTTCCACTGATTGCGAGATCTCGCGAAACTTTAATACATGCCCGAAGAAACAGGTTTCCTGCTTAGTAATACAAGTCAAACTTTGTATGGAACTAGAAAAAGTGCAGAACTGAGCAAAGATTGCAACTTCATATATTTTATGCAGTGTTTAACGTAATTAGCGACTTGTCCTGTTTTACGCAGTTTGTCCTGTGTTGCGAGAACGCGTCCATTGCGAACCACATATTCTCGCGATATCTCGGAATGTCTCACGCGGTTCGGAACATGGTCTATTGATTTTGAGTATTTTTTTCGTTGGATTTGAGATGGACATAAAATAAAAGCAATCATTGATTGCATCATTTTAGCCTGACAAACGAAATTAGAGGATTCAAGGATCATAGTATTTTTCTTGTCTTTAGCGTCTTCCATCATTAGCATTGTAACTCACGTATCTTCTTATCAGAACAATACCATTGACTGTTTTGGAACCACCTCAGTATGCCGGCCAGAGAGTGATCGATGTACTTAACGCTCAAGAGTGGACCCAGGAACAGTTGGACGATTTCGAGACAGCTGCCTATCAACTGGCCTACCAGAATGTCTGCGAGAAATCCAACACTGAAAACCATCCTGTGAGTGACCTATGCTCTCACATCACAGTTTTTTCCTGTACAGTTACCTAGTGTCAACAGTTTGTTTGCATGTTGGCTAAGACTTATAGCCCATATAGCCCACTATGTAACACAACTTGTTACAAAGTGAAAAGTTTGTTCATACTAAAGAAATACCCTTTTGACGCAGCTATCCGAGGAAGCCATTTCAAGCTATCGGCT
>LD343234.1:12544-25724 GCA_001465055.1 Ptychodera flava
TGAACGGTCCCTAAGGAAAAATCAATCTCAATGTATAGCACATAAAAAACCGCATCGAGGCAACTTGGAAAAAATGCATCATTACTGCTCCAGCGAGGACAGTGCATTTGAACGGTGATATTGGTTAATGATAGAGCTTGCTTTTCAGAAACCACTAGTCGAGAATGCTGTTCTAGCCATTCACTTTGCCGGTTGTTGGCCTCACGTTCAATGTTTTCCTTACTTTTACTCACCCTGGATGTCAAATGTTTTAACAAAAGAGGTAGTGAGTTCTTACTTCCTTCATGAAACCACAGTCCATCATGCTTGGGAGACGTTTCCTTATCAGTGACAAAGGTTTAATACACACACACAGCGATACTCATGTATTCAAGTAATCTCATTTGATATTTTATTCCTTAAAACTTTTAATATAAAAGATCTGAAGATCACAAGACACGAATAAGGTGAATTTGGTAAAATGTAAACTGGAGGAGACTTCAAAAGTATAATTGATGAAAGTCAAGATGACAAAACTGTGAGTGATAAGTGACTTTGAATAAAATGCCAAAAGGTACTATCACTCTATATAACTGTAAGGCACAAAGTTCCTGTGCCTTGACTTGGATAAATGAAACTTGTAAAGATTCAACTCTATCTTGTGTAAAGTAATGTTACAACATTTACAAATGGTATCTAAAGCAGCTGATGACTTAACCAAACTTTATTAAAGGTATACTCAATCTCCACCGCAGAGTTCTTATCGGCGTGTCTTTCCCACAATTCCTTGCACTGTCGCCGATAATGACTTTGCCACAGGTGTCTTGTTTACGTGGTAAATCACCACATACCGATCCGCAAACCGGAAGTCAGCTCGAAAACCAACACCGAGACGAACTCGCCGAAAATACAAAGTCCATCCTCGATGCAAAAATGTTCATCGGTTTGAAAACTAATTACTATAAGTTTATAGCAAAACACCAACTGGAAAAATATAATTACCATTGGAACTACTTTTAAAAAGTGTAATTATTCGGGAAGAAACAAGGCTTTGACCTGTTCTGACCTTTGGGCAAATCCCCTGTATCGTCTGCTGATGATGTATTTTCTTGAATTGTGACCCCTCCTGCACTCAAAGTTATTTACCAAGGCCGTATATATGATACTCAAGAAAGAACAATAAATAAACACTGAAAAGAGAAAATGGCGTTTTTATTTGAATTTGTAGATAACTGTGCGCGTACTGGAACGAATTCGAACTGCCGCGCATTACTGTGGCAATACCATAGTTACAGTGCGCGACAGGTAAAAAAGTAGTTCATTGACGTTCCAATGACCTCGAGGTCACATGAATATTAATCTGCCTGTGCCAGAGATACTTATTAGCGTACGCGCGATAAGAACTCTGGTTCAAGAGTGAGGTATACTGTCACCTGTTCCAATTTTGCCAAAGTTACCATGGAAAGGGAGATGTAACCAATCACAAATTTTAAGTCAGTGGCCGCTTTTTAAAAACAGTGCCCTCACATGGGCATTTTTAATATCAAGGAACGCCCCTTTGACCATATATGGGCATATTTAGATTACAGGTGACTGTATACCTTTAATGTAAACATTTAACACTTCGACATTTATCCTGCATATATTATAAAATCTAAACTTCCACATAGTTGAATACAAATACTGGTAAAAAAGTGGAAATGTTTCAAAAATATGTCATATTTACATGATGCTATTGACTAATCTAATAGTCTAAGGAATGAGCATTTTGTATTTTAGAAAAGACAAGTCATCGTTGATGACACAGTCCCCACTTGTTAATGGGTACTTTAATTACAGGTCCTCAGAGAGGATAGAGTCGTCATCATTAGGTCTGTGATGAAAATACTTTGATACAGATGGTACTCAATGGCCAAGAATGAGTTCCATGGTGATGAAAACATAAAACCAATGTAGGCCACTATCCTAAAGGTCATTAAATGAGTCAACTGGGAATTAGTTGACAGGATGTTGCAAAACATTTTTTCATACTATCCTAACACGTCATGTCCGAGTTATGGCTCAGTACATGAGAAAATCGTAACAAAATTGCCGCCATGCAGTGATATTTGATCTTACTGTTTAAAATATCAACAAGTATATGTATGACATAAGTCAATGTCCAGGTACAAACTTTGAATAAAATCAGTTGAGACTTGCCAGAGTTATGGCTCTCGACATGAAAAAAACCATAACAAAATTGCCACCATGTGGCCAAGTTGGACCATATCGAGAAACAAATCGACATACATATGTACCAGTATACTATAAGTCAATGTCTTTGTACCAACTTTGAATAAATTTGCTTGATACATGTCTGAGTTATGGTTTAGGACATGGAAAATCGTAAAAAAATGGCCACACAGCAGCCATATTGGATCGTATCACAAAACAAATCAATGTGCATATGTATGACATAGGTCAATGTCCTTGTACCAACTTTGAATAAAATCAGTTGAGATATGCCTGAATTATGGCTCTGTACACAGAAAAATCGTAACAAAATGGCCGCACAGCAGCCATATTGGATCATATCACAAAACAAATTGACATGAATATGTATAACATTGGTCAATGTCCTTGTACCAACTTTGAATAAAATCAGTTCAAACATGTCTGACTTATGGCGCTGTACATGAAAAAATTGTAATAAAATGGCCATCTGGCGGCCATATTGGATCGTATCACAAAACAAATCGACATGCATATATATGACATAGATCAATGTCCTTGTATTAAGTTTGAATAAAATCGGTTGAGATATGTCTGACTTATGGCTCTGTACATGAAAAAAATCGAAATAAAATGGCCGCCTGGCAGCCATATTGAATTGTATCACAAAACAAATCTATGTGAATATGCATGACATAGGTCAATGTCCTTATAACAAAGTTTGAATAAAATCGGTTGAGATATGCCTGAGTTATGGCTCTGTACATGAAAAAATCATAAGAAAATGGCCGCCTGGCGGCCATATTGAATCGTATCACAAAACAAATTGACGTGCATATCTATGACATATGGAAGTTGGTCAAAGTCCTTGTACCAACTTTGAATAAAATCGGTTAAAACATGTCTGAGTTATGGCTCTGTACGTGAAAAAATCGTAATAAAATGGCCGCCTGGCAGCCATATTGGATCGTATCAGAAAACAAATTGACGTGCATCTGTATGACATATGTAGTAATCCTTGTACTCAGTTTGAATGAAATCGCTCCAGGCATCTCTGAGATATCTGCGTGAACAGACGGACGCACGCACGCACGGACGCACGCACACACGCGCACACGCACGCACGGACATGACCAAACCTATATGTCCCCCCGGACGGTGTCCATGGGAACTAAAAAGCATCCTTTCCATATTACCTGTCCTCTAACTGTAAACATGACATCTTTTACATGTCAAAGAGATCAAATCTAAAGACTGAAAATAAATCATATTTCTCCATTCAGATCACAAAATAATTATTTCCGCCACACTTTAAGGGGACAAAGTTATCACACTGGATTGGTTTCTATCTGGTGAAAAACATTCTCATAATTATCCGTAATTTGAAAATGCAGTTAACTAGATAGTCATATAATAAAGGTGTCAAATGAATCGGGGCTTTACAAGCTGTTGAGATATGCAGTGTGACAGTCATATCATATTTGTATATTGTTGGCACAATTAAATGCTACCATCTGATCAGACGTGAAAATAAGTGTGCTATGTTTTTAACATAGCTGGTTGGAACATGCAAGAGCTCTTAGCTAGAGAAAAATTCCCTTTTTTAACGTTTCACAACAGGTTTTCAATTCAATATTGTACAATACACTTTCTCAGCAACTGTTATACCACTCGACTTTGATTAGTTCATGACATATATGCACAGGCTATTGTTTGTGCATATATGTCATGAACTGGTCAAAATCTCGTGGTATACCATCACTTGCATGGCTTATTGCTTAAATAGTTCAGGTAGAAACTAAACATCAAGGGTAAATCACACATCTACAAGAACAGTGTCACAACAGTGTAGAGTCATACCTGGACAATACTTATCACAATAGGTGGTGTTTTGGCTATGTGCCAAGTTCTTGACAAATACATTAAAAAATATTACAAGACCAGTCTATGTTTCTAATTATTAAATCATATCTCAAACAATAACCTTAGAGGTAAAACATGAAAGACACTCAAACTTCTGTCATTTGAATAAAGACAATATTCTGGTAAACAATATTTCAGTACAGGCACAAATGTTACACTCTCCAGACAAGTTAGTTGAACAAAATAAAATATTATCTTTGGTGCATTGGACACCAGTCCCTAGGGTGGAAGAATGTACAGTCCCCTACACAATGCCTCTGCTGGCAGTAATCCAGTCCTTCTCTTCATTGATGAGCCATGTGTTTACAATTGACAAAACATTAAACTAAATTTTAATAAGTTTATAACCATCTCATTGCTGAATTGAGATAATAAAACATTTTACTTAAAATTCATAAGAGGAAATATGCAGCAATTAACGCAAGGAATATTTACAGAGAAATCAATGATTATTTCCAGGATCCTGCCACTTGAATAAAACTTGCAAGGAAGTCAATGTAGTCTTTGGAGTCTATAATCATTGTCAAAATTTTGACACAATAGTGTGTCTGTATTAACGTCTTGAGTTCTCAACTACAAATACAAACAAATATAAATCCTTTCACTCTCTGTTTAACCCTTTGAGTGCTGTAATTTTTCTCACCAAAATTTCACTGTAACATTTTTGCCAATTTTAGTAATTTTTCTGTAATTTTTTGATAATTTTTGACCGAATGGACATCACACTTCATTGGCTACAGGTTTTCATCAAAATTTTGGCAAAATAAAAAAAATTGACTGGATTATATTTTAAAAGGCGACAAAATTGACTTTGGCACTCAAAGGGTTAAAGGTAAATCCCAGACTACAGTAGGTGATGAGAGTGTGGACTCTTACACTAATTTTGTAAATACAGGGGTCACATTGAAGTTGTATGGTAACAGCCAAACTCTGTGAATTTTTGAAATTCAAATTTTTTATACTTCAATAGTGATTCCCCTACACAATCACACAGACACTTTTTGTGCCACTGTCAGCAAACTTAGCAGTCTCATGGCTCTCTATGGAATGATTCTTTGTGTAGGAAATAACATGATAGGGTTTGCCATCCAGGAATGTGCCAGTCAAAGAACTACACACATGTTCATGATCATGTGTAAATTCTCCGATTTCAGAAAAGAGTTCATCTGTAACCCTGTAGTGATGTAAAAATATGTATGAAATACTTTCCAGCAAACTTTGATTGTTTTTCATACTCCTGTAAACTGGCATTAGCAGGGAAGCCATGGCTACCTGAAATGTTTCTTCTTTGCCTCTGACTGCACTTCCTGAATCCTCCAAAGTGAAGCTTTTAAGAGTAGAATTTGAACGCAATGCATCTGACAAAGTTTTCAAATTTGAAGACAAACTCTCTCCGATAAGAATGCCCTTCAAAGTACATTTAAGTGATTTCACTTGTCTATTTTTCTTGATAAATTCACGCAGGTATGGAATACTATCAACATTTATTCTAATTTGAAGGTCTTCTAATAGTGTGTCTGGCTCCAAGATATTCAGTGCATTTTCACACAAAAACTTGAATGCTATAAGGTCATCACTGCGTTTTGAAAGGTAATCATCCACATCCAAGTACAGATGCAGACATTTAAGGTGTGTATTTCTTATCAATCCACACACACATAGCAAAATTTCACGAAAACGATACTCTAGAGAACAGGACCAGTCAACATGAATTTCCATTTGTTTTCCAGCAGAGGCTTTTAAGCAACCAAACTGGAATGATAAAAGTGGAGTCAGAAAAGATGCAGTGACACAAGAAATGAACTTATTAGTCATTACCTTTTCAAGTAAAATATTATGTTGTCTTTCCATCTTCTTCGTGAAAAACAATGCTACTGCTTGTATGGCCTTTGTTTTTGCTAAACAATTTATTAAATTATTTAGATTTATATTACTCCTACTACTGTCCAGTAGCACAATAGTGAGACACCCCAGTGAGATCGAGCCTTTTTCAAGTGTACTAGTAAAATATGTCAAATCAGACTCTGTCATCTTTGTGACATCTAATGTAACATAGTTTTTAAATTCTGATTGCTCCTGTGTTTCGTGTTGAAATTTAAAAAAATCAATCATCATATTAAAGTACCGGTCTCTGATATAAACACAAATATTGTTTTGTCTGATATGATACACATGTAAGCTGAAAGTATCATAATAATTGATAAGCGAATTATTGATGTAGTAAAAGAAGTGGATATGTGATAACTTGCAAATATTGGAATCAATAATTGGGAAGAAATGTTTGTAATCATGGATTTGAAACAAAAGATCAAAAATAAATTCTATTTGAGCAGACATTTTCTTTGAGTCACTGACATTGCTGCCAAGCCCTAATTTCCTCACACTATTGCAGATGGCTTCAAATACAGGACCAGCATTCTCTTGCAATCTATAGACAGTAAATAACAAAATCTGCCTGTAGTGGGAAACATCATCCAATAAATAATTGAAATCATCAAATGACTCATCAGCCTTTACTTGATTGCAAATATGTAATGCACTGAAACACTCCAGCCATGTCTTGTGATAAAAGAAACAAAGCTTCTTTGGTTTTGTGCGAGAAAATCCACAATCACGAACAAGAAGACCCAGTGATAGCAGAGGTTTTGGTATTTCCACCTCATTTATAAAGATTTTGCCATTTTTAACATTTGTATATGCAATCTTGGCCAATTCATTAACGCCATTAATTATGTTAGATGGTATTTCTCCATCATTAAGGCTGATCTTCATCTTTGCACAAGACCTTTTCAAAATGCATTCTAGCATTTCTGTGTACAGCTCTGTCTCTGTGCTTGGGAAAGGAGCACCACCTTGATGATCTTCCCAGAGTGCACATATGAAAGCCACATGCAATGGATTGCTGAGCATGCATTCACTGTTATCAATGAAACCAAACTGAAATTTTGGGGATCTATAATTAGTATTCATGAATAACATTAGTTTTTCAACAGTGTCTTCATTCTGATTGAAATACTTAGACATGAACCGTTTACAATCCTCTTCTGTGAAGCCCTGTATTTTGAAATGAGAATTACAGCCCATCAACTGACTATCACATTCATGGGGTCTTGAAGTCACAACTGCTGTACAACCTGACAGCAATTGCTTTGCAATAATTTTACTCGTATCTGAATGCTCCCTCATATCATCACTTATTTCATCAAGACCATCACACAAAAACAAAACCAATCCTTCATTTTCTGACAAAAAGTTCTTAAGCTCTCCTTCGGTAATTTTTGCATCATCTGGAAGTAACTGATCAAATATAGTATCAATGACAGAGACTTTATCAATGCGTTTCAATTCTAGCAAAAACACCAACTTAAATTGGTCTAGATTTCCACAGGCCCAGTCATAAGCCACTTTTCTACAAAACATTGATTTGCCAATAGCTGGTGGTCCTTCAATTCTTATCATTTTGCCTATCTGTGTACTTCCACATGATTCAAAAACTTCCTTTACAGACACAGTTTTGCTCCATATTCCTGTCCATATTTCACCCCTTTCATCAACTTCAACCATCTCTAACCGTGTGTACACTTCACTCATATAGAGGGAGAAGTTGTCATTCCATGGTAGTGGCTGAAACTTGTTGTAGCGTGTTTCGTAGAGATTCTTGAGATATCTTATCAGCCATTCAACAGCCCTGGGTGTATCTGTAAATTATGAGAAATTCAAATAGTGAGTATCAATTGAATTAAAATCAAGTGTCCAGTAAAAATTATTGCTGTATTAGTTTGGTTTTCCTTATGTACTGACTTCAAAAGTTTGTTAATCGCTTCCCCTTCCCATAGAAGTCTGTGAAGTGTTTGCATTGGCAGGGCTAAAAATTAGTGGTAGTCCCACTTCCAAGGACTACCAATTTTTCTCTTGGGCTACCAAAAATGGTAGCCCACACAGACTACCAAAGCCTGGGACATGAAATTCAGTCAGTATTTGTTGTGCCATGTGCGGTCCATCACTTTAGGATGAGCTAAATGCAGTCAATCCTGGCTGGACACAGAAAGGCCAGACTACAACTTTTTTATGCAAATTACAAAGATGACCTTGCAATGGAACTTTGCAACAAAAATTTCATTCACTACATAAAATTGAAATGAATAGTTTTATATATTGATTTTAATTTATTTTTTAAGAAAAAACGGAACTTTTCATCATACATTTGTAGAAAATCACACAAGGTGACCCCACCTTCTTTCTCTTATAATTGATTATTCTCATCTGCCATAATTCAAAAATCCCTGGTAACTGTTAAGTCTCCTAGTCTTCCATATGTTGCTTTCTGCCCTGATCTTGTGTACAAGTACCGGTAGATGCATGTTTCACTGTCAATTGAGTGTCCTATGACCCAAACTGATCAACTACATGTACATCAGAGTCATAGCTGTCACTGTCACTGCCGATTTGCAGTGACAGTGACACTGCCCGTGGGCAGGAGCAGGGCAGTAGCTGTATTAACTTAGTATTTTGACAATACTTTTGTTCCGTTTATATACAGCTGCTTTCTTGTTCTACTCCCTACAACATGCATTGGTATCATTGACAAATGACTTTCAGTCCTGACTCTAATTAAATCACCACCAATATTTGGAAATACAGGCTTTGTTGACAAACTGAATATTGTGTGTTTCAGCATGCTGTAGAGACACCAAGAAACAGTATTTGATACAGTAATTGCATATAAAATATGGAAAAAAATTATCATCAGTTGCAACTTCTGCCCTGTTTTACAAGGCCAACTTGTTTTTATGAAAATTTAATGACATTCCAGTGTTCTGCCAAGCTTTTGCATCAGTGGGGTCTGAGGGCCCATAGAAGCTCAAAAAGGGGGTCGCTGTTGAAAAAAGGGGGTCATTCACAAGACAATTATACACTTTATTACTAGCCATACCCGTGTTGTTGTTTCGAAGTTCGAACTCGCAGATTCCATGAGTGCTGCGGTTTTATGGTCCTACAGCAGTCTACATGGCGAGTAAGTGTACTCGTTCGGAAATTCATGTTGTCTCAGGTCATCGTATTTCGTTTATTATTATGCTTTATGCATACTTTGCAAGTCATTTGGTTGTTTTCGGCATCGTAGTGGAGCCAACTTAAATCACGTAACCAATTTTCATGAAGGCGTCGAACATGCCTCAATGAAGGCTGAGTTTCCGATGCATGGCTGCTCAATGTTTTGAGACTGCTCTGTTTCTGACTGATGCGTTTCCAATGTGGATGGCAGCGGCGTGCATTGGTTTTCAGTTTCCGATGATGTAAACGGCTGAGACACAATGTCATGTTCGATCGTATTGTCTTAACTCGTCCGGTTGTTGGATTTGCTTTTTTAGGGGCGGAATTGGTCCAAAGAAACTAAGAATTGTTCTGCCTCGGCGTTTTGATTTATTCATGGAAGCCATTTTCCTTTCCAGAGAACAGTGTGAGGCATTGAATTTAACAGAGACGCTGACTGGCTGATTCAAATCTAGCCAATGAAAACCTAGTTCACGATTATGCAAATAAAAAATCACTGAAGGTTGCTATGGAAGCAACACGTCTCCAGGCGCTCGAGTAGCATGCACGCATGAGCAGCGTGGAATGTCTACTTCCGCGTTTGGCCTTTCACGTATAGCACGTAAATAAGTGGGGTTTTTTTACCGAAAGTTTAGTAGAACTGATGGCGCGCTGCGCCTTGCGGACCCGATGATTGATTTTTTTGGGGTCTTCAATTTTATTTTTGCGGCAATGGCGCAAGGCCGCGGCCTCGGCAGAACACTGCATTCATACATATTTGGATATTTTTGAGATTTAAGTCATAAAATGAGACTAAACAGTTCTAGATTATGTTAAATTATTACTAACATTAGAATCATTGGATGATGTCAAAATATTGTTTTAAAAATATTTTCAGATCTCCCCATAGGCAGAGCAAAACTTTCAAGTCCCCTTCCACTACCCCCCAGAATTTTCAATTTTCAAATTGCCTTCAGCGACAAGGACTGTACAAATTGTATGTATAGTACTATTAGTAACACTCTGTTGGATGGGTTCAGCACTGCAAAGCAAAAGGGATGGACAGCACATGGATTAGCCACGTGACTACCAGATGCTTGTAATATTAACATTGTTTTCTTTTCAATGAAAAACCGAGTTTGTTGCTCTTTTGATTGTTGGTAAAATCAGAGAAAATGACAGCAACATGTTCTCAGAGGTCACTTATAAGAGTTGAAGAAGTTATCATTTTGAAATATATAGAGTAGTACATAATGAATAATATACATGATTGGCTGCCTACAGGTCATTTTGACCCACACAATGGCACTGTCAAGTAGTTGATTTATAGCCCATCAATTCCACCAAGCATTGTTTTAGAGCAATGGTCAAATCCCTGTCTGAGGAAACACTCTTGGTTAACCAAGTTGGAGGATTGTGGGTAATGTCACAGGTTGTGTATCTGTTCTTGATTCTGACCAGACTACACATCATGAAATACTCAGTACTTGTACAGTATGAAGTTTATATCGATAATGATTGTAAAAAGTTACAAAGCAGTGGTGGTATGGCAGGTTCCATATCATCTCAAACTGTATTTTTAGTCACAGTTGTGCTCATTACATTTCATTTCTCTTTTTTTCATTTTGTTTTGTTTCACTCAACAGCATTTATTTCATTTCCCTAAATATTATAAGCCAACAGACAAATCATACCAAAATGGCCATCTGATGGCCATAGTTCATTGATCAAACAATAGATCAAGTCACACCTTGTTGCTTTCCTTCCTTAGATTGCATGAACATCACCACTTTATTTTTTAAATCAGTTCTTCCTGCTTTATGTAGCAAATACTGTAGTTGCTCGGTGTCATCCTTTGATATGTGACCATGTTCCATGAGTTTCTTGAACAGATCATACGGCTCAGGCAGCTTTTCTAATATGCCATCAGGAATGCAGGAATGACGCTTCATTCTTTTGAAATCATCTGTAATATATTCACAAATGGAAGACATGTATCTATTACTGATGTGTTCAAATGTTAGTATCCCAGTACAGCGCTATGCACCAGATTTGCATAACATGTGTATATAATACTGGAATCCACGTTGTATTTTGAGCACAGGCAGTGTTCTCAGCCAATTTACATAACAATACATAATTTGCATATCCTTTTGTTGTAAAAAATGTATTCTTTTGTGCAGTTATTAACATATGAATAGATTGCTCCTAAAAAAGAGGGGTGGCCCACCCCTAAAATCCCCCTTGTGGAGAACACTGCACAGGTACATGTACTTCATGCACAATACAGGTGATAAACGACACTGGGTAGTAGGTTGGGGTGTGAGGAGTTGTGATTAAATCAAACTCTGCACATGGTCAAAAATTTTGAAGGATTAACACCCAATATAGCATGCAACCTAAAGTGCCGGCTTAAACATTTATTAACCGGACACGCACATGATGGTAAGAGCAGGCATCAAAGGAATCTCTGAGTGGTGTACATCTTCTATATGAATAAATAATGATAAACTGATACCGAACAGTGTTAGGAGGCTAAGTTATTCACATATAATTGGTAATCACACCCACAGTGACTTACACAAAAATGTATCTGTTAATTTGCCGTAGAGACACCTGTGATTTATGACATATATATGTGTGCTGTATAGGATTAAGCACCAGGTGAGCACATAACCCCTTGGTCTGAGGGTTTTCTGTCATGTTGATGTGTGACATAACCTCTGTGAAATCTGTGCAGTACATAATTAGCTTTGGGTCCATAGCTGTGGTGTTTTCAGATGGGATTCCTGCCTTTTAGGGGCTGCTTTTGACTTTTACGATGTGGCAGGATTAAAATCGTAAAAGTCAAAACCAGCCCGTAAAAGGCAGGAATCCCATCTGAAAACACCACAGCTATGGACCACAGCTATACATGCATGTACGTGCCCATCACACTTTTGGATTCGCACCAAAGGAAGCTACCACTTGTCTGATTGTGATGTCACCATTTGAGGTCATACATTCTAACAACTGGGGAAAAGGATGTTGCCCGGACAATGAATGAAATTTGTGTTGAGAAAATGCACAAATATTTAACTTCCATGCAAGATGCTGAAGTAATAACGATGGATATTGATGGGGGAAGCACTAACTGGCTACATATTGATTGCAAATCACAAAATCACAAAAATAGCCTTACAATACTACACTGCAGCCATTACTAGGAGAACCAGTATACGAAATGAAAAACATTTTTTTTGATCAAAAATTGCAAAAAACAGAAAATAGTCTCAACAAGAGAAACAAGTCATCGCTGATGACACAGTCCCCGCTCGCACCATTAACCCTTTTCCGGTCGAGTCCATACATAGTTCACAACCAGGTCAAGATGGTTAAAATTAATGAAATACAACATATTCCATATGGTGTATTTTATTTTAACATATAACACTGTACATTTGAAAGCTGTTGAAAACAAAAATACTGTAAACTTGATTTTTTTTGGACAAAACATGCTACATGTATAACAGACCAAGCCAAGCGGGTGAAAATACGTCAAGTTTTGGCTCAATACCACTTTTTACTGACTTGGCTGATGGGGAAGTGATACTGTCTGGCAGGAAAAGGGTTAATTGTGATGCACATGCACATAAAATACAATGACTGTGTGCCAAGTTTGAATGAAATCTGTTCAGGGATAGTTGAGTTTTGGTTTAAAAACATGAAAAAATTGCAACAAAATGGTCGCCCGGCAACCATATTCGATCGTATTGCAAAATAAACTGACTTGCATATGAACCGGTATGCCACAGAACTTTATCCTTGCACACAGTTTGAAAAAAATAGTGACAACATCACTGTTCGCTCCCATATAGTTATCAAAACAAGTCAACAATTGTAAGAAACATGGACATACATACAGACAGACTGACATACACAGACTGGCATAGAGTGATGACATTGACCCCAAGTGTGCCTTGGCCCATGGAGAGTGATAAAGATATAACAAACAGCTGAATGTAATGATAAAATAGTTAAGTATAGGCCTATACAG
>LD343234.1:26243-40894 GCA_001465055.1 Ptychodera flava
AAATCTGCCAGGATTTTTTTACCACATTTCAACACCAAATACAGTTTACCATATCAAATGCTTACTAAATCACCACATTATATACTCTTAGTTCCAGTAGGTATAAAGTTGCAAAAAAAAATCTTAAAAATACAAAATGAAAGATATCCCAGTAAAACTGACAGTTTCGCAAAGTTGCCCCAAAAATTCAAAATTCCGGATTTCAACTTAATTTCAATATATCTTATTAACAAAAACCCTAAGAACTGGTTTACTAAATATCAAAGCAATCAGACTGATAAATTTTGAGAAACAAATTTTTTGACCAAAAATGAGAAAAATTGCCCCCCAAAATACAAAATTGCAGATTTCATCCTAATTTTAAATATATCTAATTAACATAAACCCCAGGAACCTATACACTAGATATCAAAGCTACCAGATCAGAAGTTTTAGGAGAAAAATTTTTTGACCAAAGAAGGCAAAAATTGCCCCTAAAATAAAACAAAAATTGCCAGTTTCAACATACCTTCAATACATTATATTGAGATTAATCTTAGATACCTGTATACCAAATATCAAAGCTATCAAATCAGTAGTTTTTGGATAAAAAAAATTTTTATCAAAAATTGGGAAAATTGCCCCAAAATTACAAATATGACAATATCAGTACAATTTGTACAAGCATGACTGAGGTCATCCTGAGGAACATGAATACTAAGTTTCATAGTAATCAGACGAGCAATTTCAGAGAACAAGATCTTTTGAATAAAAAAGGAAAAAATACCCTAAAAATACAAACATGCAAATTTCATCCCAATTTTTGCACACATAATTAAGAATACCTAAAGAAATCAGTATACCAAGTTTCAACCAAATCTGACTAATGCTTACTGAGTTTTAGCCATTTGCAGGATTTTTCTTTTTTTTCCCCTCATTTGCATATTTTTGGCACTGACATGTTCATTTGAACAAATTCACATCTCCACCCCTAGGTGCACCTGTACACCAAATACTATGATAGCAGGTGCTACGGTTTATGAGTTTTTGATGTGGATGGAGTATACATACATACATACATACATACGTACATACATACATACATACATACAGACGACATTTTTCCACCTTATAAGAATACCTCCCATTTGCATATATACATATGCATATATGGGAGCTAAAAAATTGGCTCAGGGATAACAGAGACGGATGAACAGGTGGATGGAGGGAAGGACGGATGGACGGGACCCATTCTGTAAGTCCCAGCCGACAGCGTCCGCGGGGACTAAAAAACTAAATTATAGATTTCATTATGATTTGAATAAATTGACATCAGGTAATTCCAAGTAACTTACAGTTTTGAACCAAATTTCAAAGCAGTTCTCTGACAAGCAGTTCTGATGAAGGTTTTTTGACACAAAATCACAAAAATATTCTTCAAATTTAAAAGGTACAATCTCAGCGAAAATGTAGTCAGCGTGGACTCTCTGTTATATAAAATAAAAAATAAACACAGCCACTGACGTTTTTTTCAGAACAGAACACCCAGAGTAAATGTCATCAATGACACACCGCCTATTCAATCAATCTCACAAGTCAAACAAAAGATTCAATTTGTATTCTTATAGTAACGAAAAGTTCCTCATGATGAGTTGAGAATAAAACAAAAAATATGGTATATCCTGTACAGAAGGAGCTTGAAAGGTGCAGTATTAAAATTCCTGCATTTTCATCCACACAAACTTCCTTGGTCAAGTGGATAGAGGTACTGTGGTCAAAGGTTGGCTGGCTTCAGTGAAACTAAGACTGGGAAAGCATCAACCAAACAAACACCGCATCAAGCAGCGCAATATAGATTGCTGCAATCGTATTGGCAATATTATACACCTTATCTATATTATTCAGTGCCGACAGGTCGTCACCCTATGTCAATCATAAACATCCAGATGAAATTCCGACGATAGCGAGCACACCATCATCGACTGTGTGACCAACTCCTCTGCCCCTCCCCTCACACACACCAGCAACTATCCTTAGTGAGTTTTCCACAGACACTATCTGTGTTTTAGCATCAGTTGTTTTCCTAAAGATGGAAAACCCTTGCTTCGGTTTCTGAGTTGGACAAGATCATTGATAATATTGAAATTTAATGTTTTCAGTTTTGTGCTGTTCAAGACATGGACATATTTGCCTTGGATAATTGCCTTACACATCTATGATGAAATCAACACGTTCAAAAAAGTAAGTCCTGGCATACCAGTACATACATACCAGTGGGCTAATTGTACTCAGCGAAATAGCGAAATGGAGACATGACGAAATCACGATTTTTTCAAATTGCACAATGAAGAAATAAAGATACTAAACATAGAAAAATTACCTGCCACCTAGAGTATGCTGTATAATCGATGTTAAGCCGAAATACCCGGGTTCACACTGCAATCTGCACGGTGGATTCCAAAACCAATGTGTATGCCGTGCAGGTTGGAAATTGATAAGACAAGCGACCTAGCGGCCGATATAGCTCCACTGTGTTTATGTAGAGAATAACTATTTTTCACACATGTTGATGAAGAAGGTGGAAATCTTTGATAGCTCAATGCAGTGGCCAGAGAAAAGTGGCAAAAATAGCTTCAAAAATACACAATTGAAGATTTCATCATACTTATCGGATCATCCCTATGAACATGTCAACCAAAGATATCTGATGAGTGGTTTTTTGAGAATAAAATTTTCTGAACAAAATTGGCAACATTTGCCCCCAAAAACAAAAATTGCAGATTTCAGCATAATTTCAAAAGATCAAATTTAGTTCATCTATAGAAACCTGTATACCAAATTTCAAAGCTGTTTGACCAGTACCTTTTGAGAAACACATTTTTTGACCCAAAATGGAAAAAATTGCCCCAAAAATTCAAAATTGCAGATTTCATCATAATTTCAATAAATATCATTTAGTTCATCTATAGAAACCTGTAGACCAAATTTCAAAGCTATCATATAAGCAGTTTTGAAAATACACATTTTTTGACCAAAAATGGCAAAAATTGCCCCCAAAATACAAAATTACAGATTTCATCAGAAATTCAATACATATTACTAAGGGACCGTCTCAGATGGTCGCAGAAGTTCAAGAAACGAAATTTCTTCATTTAGATCAAAACCCCCTCCCCCTCCCTCTAAACGAAACTTCAAAAGTGCGAAATGTTCATGTCTGCCTGAGAGTACAATGTTGCATTTTGCTATAGCTACTAAAGACGTATTCCCCTTGCCACATTACAATTAAAGTAATCGATCAGATTTGAGTACTAACAGGGCATTTGTACGCATAAAAGTTTCATTTTATTTTACTTTCCCTTTTTGCATCTCTTATGCTGTTCTTTGTCTTTGTGAACACGCAATTTGTACTTGGTAGGGGCGGTAAATAAGCGAGAAACTTTGACAAGGGGGCCCAGGCATGTTCAATTATATTGAAACGACTATGACCAGGTGCATAACAAGTGAGAATAAAGACATCTAGTGGTTAGAGCAGAGGCTTATAAATAGCACATTTAAAAGAAATGATACTTTTTTGTCTTTGTTTAATCTGATGAATGAAATGTTTGGGATACAATGTTCCTATCAGTAAATTGTGTTTGGGGCACAAACGAGATGGAAACAGTTACAAATTTGTTGGCACGAGTGTGCAGTTTTTCTTTAATTTAAAATAAACACACGAAAACTTGTGATCACAAAATAAAAGTGCGAAAGTGAAGTTCACTAATTGAATGGAGGTCAAACCCTCTCCCCCCCTAAACGAATAAATTTCGCTTTTTGAACTTCTGCGACAATCTGAGACGGTCCCTAAGCTCATCTGTAGAAACCTTTATACCAAATTTCAAAGCTATCAGACCAGTACTTTTTGAGTAACACATTTTTTGACCAAAAATGGCAAAAATTGCCCAAAAATTACAAAATTGCAGATTTCATCATAATTTCAATAAATATCATTGAGGTGATCTGTAGGAACCTGTATACCAAATTGCAAAGCTATCAGACAAGTACTTTTTGAGTAACACATTTTTTGACCAAAAATGGCAAAAATTGCCCAAAAATTACAAAATCGCAGATTTCATCATAATTTTAATAAACATCATTGAGGTGATCTGTAGGAACCTGTATACCAAATTGCAAAGCTATCAGATGAGTAGTTTTGGAAATACACATTTTTTGACCAAAAATGGCAAAAATTGCCCCAAAAATACAAAATTGCAGATTTCATCATAATTTCAATAAATATCATTTAGTTTATCTGTAGAAACCTGTATACCAAATTTCAAAACTATCAGACCAATACTTTTTGAGAAATACATTTTTTGACCAAAAATGGCAAAAATTGCCTTAAAAATGCAAATTTGCATATTTCTGCACAATTTGAACAAATCTGAAATAGATCATCCCTAGGGACATATGTACCAAATACCAAAGCTATCTGACAAGTAGTTTTGAAGAAGAAGATTTTTAAAGATTTTTTTACCAAAAATGACAAAAATTGCCTTAAAAATACAAATATGCAAAATTCACCACGATTTGAACAAATCTGACTGAAGTCACCCTAAGTAAACTGCATATCAAATTTCAAAGGAATCGGACAAGCGGTTTCAGAGAAGAAGATTTTTTTACCAAAAACACCAAAAAATGCCCCAAAAATACAAATATGCAAATTTCACCACGATTTGAACAAACTTAAGTGAGGTCACTCCAAGCGAACTGAATATAAAATTTCAAAGCAATTGGACTTGCGGTTTCAGAGGAGAAGGCAATTGTTGACGGACGACGGACGATGACGGACGACGATGGACGACGGACAACGACGGAAAATCAACCTATTTGATAAGCTCCGCGTCGCTGACAGCAGAGCTAAAAATGTGCTGAGTTTCATCCGAACAAAGTCAACTTCAGTGAATCTGCACATGTTTTGATTCTCAACATCGAATTTTAGCACCGAAAGTACCATAAATTCGGCAAAATCGGGCGATCCCGAACCCGGAAGTTGACAGCGCACAAAACCACGTATACCTCGAGGCTTAGGGACAGACCATCAGATTTTGGGAGGGGGTGGTCACGATCGAATTGTGAAAAAAAAAATTGCACAACTGAAAATTCTTTTTTTTTTCAAATGAGAGTAGATGTGCAAATTATTTTTCTGAGTCTTTCAGATTTATTTTACTCAATTGTGTTCTAAATATTTTGTTTATTTTGCCATGTAGAGTGAAGATATTTTTCCCCTAACTTTCTGTTCTGATTTTTTTTCCCGTTTTTGACCACCCCTCCGAATATCTAAAGGTTTGTCCCTTAGGTCTCTTGTTCCCAGATAAAAATGTTTTGTGTAAGTGTGCACGCGTACACGTAGTTTGGCAAGGGTATGTGATTAAACGGCGGCCAAACAAATAAACTAAACCGACAATTGGTATCATCGCTAATCAGTGCCTTTTCTTTATACTGCAAAACACATGCTAGTAATAAACTTGTTGTGGTCGAAATACTTTTCATGTGACAGAAAATGACTTTGGTCAGTTTGGAAAAATACATATGCCAGCTGTTTGTTCAGTCACTCGAAACTGAATTTGATTCCAAGGCCTATTTCAGGGATGTTCAACATGGCGTTTTACATGTAATGTTGTACTAGTAAGGGTAGGAGATGATTATAAAGCATACTCTAAGTGGCAGGTAATTTCTCTGTGTGTAGTTTCTTTATTTGTTTATTTTGCTATTTGGAAAAAATCGAAAATCGTGATTTCACCATTTCGTCATTTCGCCATTTCGCTATTTCGCGGAGTACAATTAGCAATACCAGTGCATACATACACAAGCTTACATACATACATACACACCCGTACATACATACGGGTTCATACATACATACATTACATACATGCATGTAACATACATACATATATACATACATACATGTATCTCTGTACACACACACACACATGCACACACACACACACACACACATATAACATACATACATACGGGTACCAGTACATGTATAAACATACATACATACATATATACTGCATACATACATACATACATTCATACATACATGCATACATACATTCATGTACATACATCTACATATATCTCTGTACTAACATACAGGTACATACATACATACATACACACTCGCGACTTACATACCATAACATACCAATACATTTACATTTATGTACATACTGGTATACATACATACATACATACATTGTGTACACACGTACGTACATACATACATACAGTACATACATACATGATACCCCTGTGCACATGCATACATGAAGATAGACAAACATGGGCAGACATTTTGTCTCAGTACACAAACACCTCCTACAATTGCCATACATACATCTGGCTCCTTTTATATACTTCCAATATGTCATACGTAACTCACACACATACAGCGATTTTATTGAGTGCTGCTCTGCAGAAAGGAAGCTCAATTCTGATGAAATACTAACTCTGTTATGTGATATCAATATTTCATAATTACGTTTTATTATTTTTAATAATTATGAAAAAAATCATATTTTAGACTATTAATTTCCAGTTGGCCTGTGAGTTTACCAGCGATATACATACAGTGGCCGGCCATTAGCAAGATATGACCGGCCACAAGACCCTTGAATCACAGGTAAAAAGTAAATGCGTCATTCGGAATGTTCCGTGTGTCTGTGTGTCTCTGCTACCTCCATGGTGTAGAGTA
Source organism: Ptychodera flava (assembly GCA_001465055.1). Classification (NCBI taxonomy): domain Eukaryota; kingdom Metazoa; phylum Hemichordata; class Enteropneusta; family Ptychoderidae; genus Ptychodera; species Ptychodera flava. The sequence continues at coordinate 32,968 of LD343234.1, forward strand.
TAGACTTCACCTATAAGTGATGTAGAAAGAATGTGACTCACCTTCCTTTACGTGATCGGAAAGTTCACACAGAAAATCGTTAAATTCGGCGGAATCTATTCTTCTTCTTTTAATAGTACCTGTATCAGAAGCCGCCATTGTGTTGTGCTTCTTTTGGTCACACTCCAAACAGTGGCAGCGCTCTCACTTCCGTTTCACTTTCTTCTGCTCCCGCTTTCACGGGAGGAGAAGTGAAACGAAAGTGAGAGCGCCGCCACTGTTTGGAGTGTGTCTTTAGGTGTGTCCATTCTGCTAGCGCTGTGCGCCTATGCGTCCTATATTGACGTTTCAGGCATACCTGTACATACGCACGTACCACACCAGTAGAGGTGACTGTGGTGTTTCCATAGACACCTCTGGACCGTGATTTAGATCAGGCGAGAGAAGGGTCCCGCAGCATGCCTCGCCGTAGAGATCGCTAGTATTGGGGCACAGCTCTAGTCAGGGAACGGTTTCAGAAAACGACTACATGATAATTAAATATCGTATAAAGTGTATGTTGAGTACTAATAAAAATGTTAAATGTTAAATGTCTAAGTAGCTCGCACCGGAGAACGGTTAGAGAAAAAGTATGTCGTATTATAAGTGGCTCTCATCAGCGAACAGTCTCAGAAAATGATAATAGGAAGAAGTCTTGTTTATATGTGTGGACACTAGTATCTTTGCAATTTAAATTTCACAGCTTCTTGCCAATTTAATATCCGGGGTGAATACTGACTTGGGTACCACGGATTGCACGGAACCACATCATTTCTAGAAACTATGTGTCAACCTCAGTTGCCTCTTGAGAGGTTTTTTTTTTTGGGTTTTTTTTTGTTTTTTGGGGTTTTTTGGGGATTTTTTTTGACATTGCCTTTCCTCCTTGAAAAACCCAAACACAGAGGAACATACACCCGTGGCCACTTTAGTGTTGATTAAGCCTGTCTGGTGCAAGCAGAAATTCTGTTTGTATAAACGAAACAAAGTGGTGGTCGGTGTAATAAATGTGAGGTTCACTATCGGCACCCCACTGTTAGGATTGAGATAACGTCCTACTAAAATGTCTCGCCTGCCCAATTCAAATCGATCACAACACTGCACTGTAGACACGCTGTAAGTCTGCACTCCGACAATGAACATCAATAGCAACGGTCGTGAATATCATACGGCAGCTTGATTGTTCAAAATATAAGACATTGTGGTGGCAATTTGGCATCCAGCGAGGTACCACAAGGAGCTACAAAAAATAAGCAAGCGACCGTTTTAAGATAAGCGTGGAGGGAGCCAGAAAAGTTTGGTAGAGATATACATGTATCAGGACAGGTTCCCTTCAACCGGAATGAGAAAAGTGTCGTTCATATGGTTATACACATGTGAATACATGTACATGTAAAATGCTACCCCGACTGTACTTTACTCTTACCTTTTCTCTCGTACCAAGTGAAATTGGAATACGTTTATTCACGGTTTGTAGGAAAGAAACATGGCTTAGTGCAAGTGAATGTTTATTTCGAAAGTTTTGCAGTCAAGACGGGCGATGTCTGTAATTTAATTGCTAACATTTTATCAGTGGCATTTTCTCAATTCCCGCGTCTGAACAAAGTCTGAACACGACACTTGCGATACACGCTGTAGTATCGTTGGTATTCATTCAATGCAATATTGAAATCGACACAAAATGTGTGATGTTCTGTAACACTGACTGCATTTGAAACACATGAGTTTTACCTGAAACTAAATACTGATAGGGCAAATGCTGTGGTCAACATCATTTGTATACAGTGTATTTTATAATCACTCCGTAATTTCAGGCTAATCGGCGTGTCCATGGGGTACCGATAGTAGGATCATTATTACCACTGAGACAGGGTAAAGTAACCGTTTTATCACCCTTCTGCAGACAGAATTTCTGCTTGCACCAGACAGGCTTGATCAACACTAAAGTGGCCACGGGTGTATCTTGCTTTCAAACTTGATCATAGGAAATCGTGCGACAGAATGTAGGGACAGTAGTTCCATTGCAATTGGGTCTGATCAAATTATATGACTAATGAGTATTTTAGGGCACGAAAAAATATGTGTACTTCCATGATGTGCCTCCAAAAGTAAAGGTAGGTAGGTCGGGCGATTTTTTCTTTCTGTTTGTTAATTTTGGATGCGACCAACATTTGAATTAAATACGGCAAAATTACAGAATGTCCAAGCTTCAAATTTGTTCGCAAGCTACCAAGCTTATTATGCGAAAAAGACAAGTACGCATTCATTCAGCATTAACCATTTATTAGTTTCTAGTACTGTCAATTGATTTTGCGTTATTTATTTTATTTTAAGGAGCACTTATAATTTTCACTCTACATGAAATAGCAGCTGCGGTTTGTGTGGTGGTTGGGGATACTATTCTTTAGGCTCATCTTTCAATTTAAAGCTTAGTGCAGAAATGTGCCTATTTATTGTAGAAATACAACATCAAATGTTTTATAGAGAGGATTTATGTTGTTTGAAATCAGATCATTGAATTGTCTTTCGGTTTGGTTTTTTGAAGGTTTTTTTTTGGGGGGGGGGTTGAATCAGTGACAAAGATCGGTGTCATAGCTAGCAAACTGCCGATTAAGTATTCGGCATGAAAACAGCCCAAAACACGTCGCATCCACGTGTTAGAAGTGAATGTGATATGTAAGGTTCCGTTGGAATCTTGATAACTCCACGTCAACACCATAACTAATTTTTATCGCCATAACCATACTATATCGCTTAAAAAACAATTTTGTTCATAGACTTGTATCAGACAACCCTACTAATTCCCCACATTTCTCCCTTCCAGAGGGCGTTAGTCGACACCTACCTCGTGGCACTGCACCGGTAGCGTTACAAACTGTAACTGCTGCTAGTGTTGCAGAGATCAAGATTCGTACTTTATAGAATATTGAACCTCTTTCCAAGTGACGCAACCATACGTATAGACACGTTTGTGTATCCGTTGTCATGGCAATGCCGACAGCTACAATAAAGATTTCGATTCGTTGAGTTTGGACTTCATTTTGATCATCACGATAATCTTATACGTGATAATCGAATATCTGAACAAATAATGTACGTATTTGTGTAAAGTGTATGAATGGGCTTTTTTAATTACTATGTTCACAGCATTATGTGACCGTGTAATTTTTATGAACATCCAACGATGAATAAAAACAAAAAATGAGGTAACATTAATTTCATGTCAAAATTAAGACCAAACGCCTTGAAAATAATTACACTTGGAATAATATCTTTTTTTAAAGATAAATTAATTTCAACAAAGTCGCAAAGAACACAAATCTACATAACTGTGAATGCGTTAAAATTACAGTGCAACTAGTCTGAAAAAATCAGTCATTTAACTACAAAGATCATCATATAAATGCATTCAGGATGCATTTTTCTTCTTCAAGTCTCACAAGGCTTGAATACTCTGTGATAAAATCCTCACTTTTGTTCACCATCTTATAAGTGAAATATAATGTCTTCATCCATGAGGAAAGATAACATTTTAATTGCATAGCAAAGGATTGAACGGAAACTTTAATCCCATCAAGAGTAACCGAATTTCGAATATTCCGAACTGTGCATTTTACAAAGGAAGTAATACAGTAAATAATGTCAGATGTTGCGTTATTATCATTTTCGATTCGTGCAATTGCTAATCTTTTGATATTGATATCAAAGTTCTGTTTTCTGACAAATAAAGAAATACATTTCTGCCAGATTTCTTTTACATATTTACACTCAAATAAGATGTGTTCCAGTGTTTCTTCTTGGCCACAAATATGGCATTTCCCATCACTTAAAAGTTTTAGCCAAGCTTCTCATTGTGACTAGGCCTGTATGGAAAATCTTCCAAGTTAAATCATTTACTGAATTGCTAACAATTCCTTTGAATTAAGACGGTTGAATAAAGTAGCTTTGTTACTGTCAGTGAGACTTAGATTCTCAGCCCATTTTTGACCAATTTGACCTTTTGACTGCATGCCATTTCTTATCCACTAATTTCAAATCCAATAAAGTGACTTGGTTTTGACATCGTTTGTTGTCAGACCATAATTCTCTAGGTCTAAAATATCATAGATTTCTTCATTTTGGATGTTTGAACTGATGATTTGTCCCCAGGAATCTGGAATAGCATTGAGGAGTGTTTCTACTCTGTCTTAATTTCCTCTTGCATATGTCTATTTTTACCTCCTCTAATTTTTGCAATTATTTCCCATTGTTGAAGCCAGTCATTTCTGTCATCATTCCAGATGTCCTTAAGCCTTAAAATTCTACTCTTTGACCATTTTTCATAAAAGAGGATACTTCCTTCATTTTTGTCATTATACCACAGAACTTCACTAAGAAGAGTCTGTTTTGATGTTGGTAAATTCACTCTTGTAAGTCTAAGTGACTTCGAGATATTCAACATATTCCCATACACTATTGGGATTCGGTAGTTGTCGACTTTGAAATTGAGATGAAGATAGTGATAGTCACTATTCAGTTTATTGTCAAAATTCGCTATGAAATACTTTGATAAGCTGGCCCATTTAGGGCTCCCCTTATCTGGATTTTTCTCAAATGATTTCATAAGCCACTCTAATTGGAGTGTATTAATTTTTTCTTCAATGTCGACAAATTTTTTGCCACAGTAATCATATCTTTGAATGAAAATGCCCCTCTTCATAACTTCTCGTTTGCCTCTTCAAATAAAATTCCGGCAGATGTTTCCCCCCCCCCTCCCCAGGGTTTACACAAGACGCCCTCACACGGCCGAGTACTCAGCTCTGCTTCCTTGAAAGGAACAATTTCTGACACAAACTCCACACCTCATTTACACATCCGTAAGAGTATGAAACGTTTTCATCATGTACCTATCACATGTTAATCTCAAATTAAACAACAAATTTTGCATGTCGAAAAGCTAAAAACTCAGGTATTGCTTTTCCTGTGGACTATAGACAACCAAAGTACTCAGCATGACAGCCAAATAACTAATCTCCACAAAATTTCAAGCGACATTGAATAACACATCGGGATCTACAACTGATTTCTCAGTGAATTTTTCAAATCTGCAGCTCAAGTTAGCAAGTATGGCTCAGGTTTGAAAACTCAAACTCAGCAAGTACTTTCTTTGCTGATTATCTTCGTGGGTAACAAAAGCACTCCACATGAGAATGGAATAACGCATCAGCACAAAGGATGAACCGATATTCGAAAAAGTTGAGAAAGGGCACGAAAACAAAGTAACAAAGTAACGATTTTCTGCACTTTTGATTGACATGGGTCACTCAGGGTCACTGACATTACCAGTAAGAAAAGAGTACACGAGTTTTAGTGGTTCAGGATGATCGTGCTTAACTTTGTAGACTACAAACGTCACATTGACCTGGTAATGTATTACCTTGAATGAAAATGATTATTGGCCAAGGTTAATGTTATATTTAGGCATGCAAGGCTTTACTATTTTTGGTCCCTATTCATTTTAGGATGATGCCTGATAGTTACGTAGCTAAATGTCTTCGAGAAAGAATGTAACGCTCTTAGGTTTTGCACTGGATTAAAGTTTACCTACCTGTGCAGACTTTTCATACAAAACTTCAACTGCTATGTGTCAAAAAAGATCAATTTATGCTTGGATTTCAGCTAAATCTGTAAAGCAAGTTTAGTTATTTGAATTTTGAGAGAAGAACGAGAAGATTCGGCTATTCTGCGAACATTCATCGCTCTCGCAGTGTATTGCGGGCACCAAAACGCCCATTCGGGCTAGTACTCACCTCTAAATTCCATGAAAGGGACAACATGTTCTGATGCTACGTACCTCCCCACCTTATTTTACACATCCGTAGGACTATGAAATGTTTTTATCACGCATCTTTTACATGTTAATCTCAAGTTACACAACAATTTTTGCATGTCAGAAAACTAAAAACTAAGGTAATGCTTTCTTTGTGGACTATGAATAACCAAAGTACTCAACATGACGGTGAAATAACTAATTTCCACAAAGTTTCCATCAACATTTAATAACATGTCGGAAGCTACAACTGATTTCTGACAAACTTTTCGAATCTGAAGCTCAAATTAGTAAGGATGACTCAGGTTTGAAAACTCAACATCAGGTAGTACTATATTTTAACGACTATCTTCATGGCTAACCAAAGCACCCTCCATGACAGTGAACTAACTCATCTCCACAGACGATCCACCAATATTGGAAAAAAGTTCAGAAAGGGCATAAAAACAAAGCAACAAAACAAACAATTTTCTGCACTTTGGATTGACATGGGGTCACTCAGGGTCATTGACCCTACAAGTACAATGGAATAAAAATATTTTAAGGCATGCAAGCTTTTGGTGCTTTTGGTCCCCATTCATTTTAATAAGATGCCTGAGTAACTAAATGTTTTCTATAAACAATGTAACTCTCTAAGTTTTTTGACAGGAAGGTAACCTACCTGTGCTGACTTTTCATCCAAAAATTTAACTGCTAAATTGCTGTATATCGAAAGTTTAGTTATTTGAATTTTGAGAGAAAAAACGGGAAGAGTCGGCTATTTTGCAAACATTCACCGCTCTGGCTTATGCTGCTTGTCTTGCGGGCACCCAAAGACGCCCTCACACGGACTAGTACTCACCTCTGAATTCCTTGAAGGAACAACATTTTCTGACGCTAACTCCACACCTCATTTTACACATCCGTTGGCATACGAAACGTTTTATCCTGTGTCTTTTACATGTTAATCTCAAGTTAAACAATAGTTTTTGCATGTCGGAAGACTAAAAACTATGGTATTGTTTTCCTTGTGGACTATGTATAACCAAAGCATGACAATGCGTTGCTGTGGGTCCATAGCTGTGGTGTTTTCGGCATGCAAGGCTTTGATCTTTTTCCCCCTTTATTTTGGGAAAGATGACCGGTTGTTTCCTAACATGTTTTCGTGAAAGATGTAACTCTCTTAGTGTTTTGGCTAGATTAAACCTTACCTTCCTGTGGGGCTTTCCGTTAAAAATGAACTTCTAAATTACCGGTTTTTGCAAAAAGTTCGAAAAACTAGAACTCAGGTACAACTTACTTACCAAAGTACTCCGCATGACAGCGAAATAACTAATATCCGCAGAGTTTCCACCGACATTGTCATTGAATATGATATTAGGAGCTAAAACTGATTTCTCGCCAACCTTTCAAATATGAAGCTCAAGTTAGTCAAGTTATTCAAGAGTAATGCTGATGTTTTAAAAGACAACTGAAAATCAGACAGTACTTTCTTTACGGAAGATCTTCCTGGGTAACCAAAGCACTCCCATGACAGTGAACTCACTCATCCATACAAAGGATCAACCCATACTGGAAAGAGTTCGGACAGGGCACAAATTAAGCAACAAAACAGACAATTTTCTGCACTTTCGATTGACATGGGGTCGCGTAGGGGTCACAAGTACACAGGAGTAAAGGAGTTTTCAGCATGCAATTATTTGCTCGTTTGGTCCCCATTAATCAGGGGATCATGCTGGAATGTTTCCAAACCGACTGCCTTCTAAAAGGAATGCAACACTGCATTATCGTAAAGCTTACTTGTGGAGGCCTTTCCATAAAACTATTGACCTACTTAAAGCGACGTCTAGAGTCTAGGCAATGTCTTCTATTACACTCCAAGTTTTTGACTGTATAAAGCATACTTAGGGGAGAACCATTTGATTTCTGGGGGGGATATGGAGGATTTTGAGAAAAAAAAATTGTCGTAACAGACAGAAGAGAAAAAAAAATTGTCACAATGCACCAGAAATAAGCAAAATTTGGAAACCTTATTCTCATGTATTCTTTGCCAGCGCACCGCCATAGGCGGCGCAAATGTTTTACCACAAGCAATTCTTATGTTTCTTTTCCCAGCACTTTAAT
>LD343236.1:0-24971 GCA_001465055.1 Ptychodera flava
AGACATTTCTTCAAAACAATTATACACAATCTAAACACCATTGAAAAAACTGTTACTTACGCCGGAGTCAACCAAACATTTCAGTGATACAAGGAATGTAGATCTATTTTTACCGAAGAGGAAATGAGATTGTTGGTGTTACTTGTTTCTTAGATGAGAAATGCTTCTTAATATATCAGTTCCAGTCCTGCAATTTGATGGGCTAGCTGAAATTTGTCGTAAAGTTATGTGAACTGCAGAAAATCACAGGATGTGGCGCGTGTCGATACGATCGATCACCAACGCAAGGCGAGAACACCACGTTTTCTCACAATGCTTGTCTTGTCACTGTGATCCACAGCAACTGTATTTATAAAGAAAATTAGAGGCGCAAGCAGTGTTCCTGGGCCCAAAGTGGTTGCCATGTTTGGTGGATCGGTTAGGGAAGATAGGATGACGGTTTAGCCCTTTGATATGTTGAGCTGCTTCTACCTAGGTAAATTGTACACCTGTGTTTATGTCAAAGGTCCGAGACAAGTCGGGATCCTCGGATTATTTTTAAGTACTTAAACAATTTGGTGTCACACTGGTACAATTAAACACAAGTAAATCATCGAGCCCTTTTAGAAGCTAAAAACGAGAAAGAAGGTAAATTACCATCTGAGGTCACACTTGTAGCAAACCCCTTACTTGTGGCCCCTATAGTAACTGAGATATATTAGAGTGAGTCAAAGGTCATACAAGGTCAAGAAAAAACACTTGGCAAAAATGTTGGTGCCTTACATGTCAATATGCATCAAACTCTACACCTGCAGCCCTGGAGTTCCTGACATGACTGACAGCAGGTCACAGGTCATCCCTGGACATCCCTGTTTTTTGACAAAAGTTTTGGCCAATATCCTACAAAAACCAATTCCCTAGCTCATTTAATTTCCTTGGATACTTTACTAGTGTTATGGATTACGGATAGGTATGATACGATTATTTTACAATAGATCAAAGCACCCTTTGTCGGCATTCAACATAAAACCATCTCTAGCCCCTGAAGTTACAGAGATAGATGAAAGCAAGTCAAAGGTCAATCTAGTCCATCCTAAATTTTGGGGAATAAAATTTGGTCCCCTACTGCTCCAACGTCCTTTAAAAACTGAACTTTTATTCCTTTTCTGCATTTGGGGGAAAAGAGTCATTTAGCAAAGGCCAAGAGATCTGTGTTGTTCTATAGCCTTCCAATTGAACAACCACTGTATTGCCTAATGGTTTTAGCACTATTGTTTGACAAGACTTTTAGGGGTTGGTCTTTGGTTGCCTATGTGGGTAAGCAAAATTACCAAAATCAGTCATGGATCAAATTTTAGTCCAATGTTGACCTCCAACTCTTTAGCCCCTCTCGGCTACAGGTAGCTATTTGAATACGTAATGAGACGACAATGACGTATGGCTGATGTATAGCGAGTGTTTCTTTCGCAAAGTAGCAGGTGCTCCCAATACACAACAGCTCAGAGGAAAGCGAAACTGGCGTCCCCTCACGTAGACTTTAGTCCCAGGGAATGATGTAGCACTGTCGTTAGATTTCCTGGCATTCGTCTCGATCTCCGACAACAAATTGGCTTGAACATAACCTGGCGAACTTAGGTATCGTGACAGGGTGGCCTATAAACAAAAACAATTCCACTCAACTTTAAAGATGCTTTGAGGGTTGATATTATAAATTGCGAAGGACCTTCGCACGCTACATTCCGAAATTACCCTATTATCTGAATATGGTCAGAGGGCCTGCATATTTACTGAAATGACACAAAATGTCATGGATTTCAACAGCTTATTAACATTAACATTCATTAAATTGTGAATTTCAATTGTCCTTTGTTGTATATGCATTCAAATAAGATGATGATATCACATAGTGGTTGATTATACACGCAATTTTATTGCAAATATACTTAAGATTATTACATTTGTCAATTCATTAATCGTAAAGAAAATATTCTGTTCACAGTTTTGATAATATATTAACAGTGCATTGATATTTTCAGTTATGTGTAGTTTTTAAATTGTCTTTTGTTGTATGTGCATTCAGAAAGCTTATATCTATATTGGTTAACTTACACAATTTTTTTCAAAACAAATATAAATAAGTGCATTCGTTCGATTGTTTAATCTGTAAATTTAATGTAAAATCTGTAACAATAGTTACCGTAAATGTAAAATGCACAAAGGGGAGTCTCAAAGGAGGGCACATGCAAGGTCATAGAGTACACATTATTAGACAGAACAAATCAGAGGAATGGAATTTTGCTTTTGGCTGTCACAAGATTTGTCTGCGTGATGCCCCTAATTTGTTTTCCCGATATTGCATGAATTCTAACGTACATATGATTCTTTTCGAAAGAGTCAAAGTTTTTCGTGATTTTACACAGATATTTGAGTACTTATTCACTTGTTACATATATATTAAAACCTTATATATTTGAAGTGTTAAACGTGATTCACAACTTTTGAAGCTGCATATGTTTTTTTCTTCGGGATCTGAATTCTGTTGATTTTTGTAAATGACTTGAAAAGTGCATAACATATTAAATGATTGACGTACAAGACATGTTACAAAGATTAGATACTCGGTAATACATGTGATTTTACAGTGACAGTATGCTAATGGTGATTACGATCTCATTGGTTGCTGATATGGCATTTATTCGCTATATGGTTATCTGATGATTTATGTACTGCATAAATGTCAAAAGAAGGAAACGTATTCATTAAGAAAATAGTTTTTGAATATGTACAACAATGCGTCGAATATATAACAAAAGAAATAACTACAGGAGAAGAAAGGACAATTGTTACAAAATTAACATTTCGAAATAACGTAATGTATATCTTATGTGTGCCTAAAATAATAACACGTTGCGTTATAATTTATTTCCTCAAAATCATGATTATACCGTGGCATTTGAAATTGACATTGTTAACGAACTTTTACAACATTCGTCTTGAACAACTTTTTTTAAGGGTGGCAACCTGTCAGAACGGTTTTGACTGTGATGTCTTCGCCAGATGACTTGGTTTCGTGATTTGTGAATTCAAATTCGAATGTATTAAGTTACAGAGATTAAATTAACACAAATTAAGAGTCTTCAATATTAAAAATATCAAAAAAGACATAGTTCTTGCCTTTGAATTGTCATCTGAAACAGATCAGTTTGAAGTAGATGACTTCGGCTATGCACTGTCACCGAAGCTTTTGTGGTGCCTTGTAAAATTCATGTTGACACTGCGTCAACTTTTTGTTTCGGGTAACTCTTTAAAATTAAGTCAACATAATGAGATAGCAAAGAATAAGACGAAACGAAAATTGTTCTTTTCAGTTATTTATATTACCATTTCATGCATTATGTGTGCTTGACCTGCGGCAAAATCAGGTTACTTCGGAATAATGGACTTCAACAATGAGTGACACCGTGGCTTATCAACCGATAGGGATTATGTAGAGGTTGCGGAATCGAATGCTTAAATGTTTTAGTTTCCATGCACAGATTTTGTCAACTACAATCTGGCTTTTATTTGCAAGAATGACTCGCAATGTCAAGATTGGTTTCTTTGCAACTTTTCGATTTTTTGCAGTGAACGGGAGAAACCGTGTAACAGTAACAATAGTAACATGCGTAATCATTTTCGTTACGGTATCACAACAATTATTACTGTAAATGTAAAATGCACAAAGGGAAGTATCAAAGGAGGGCACATTCAATGTCATAGACTTTAAAATTTATTGTACTCATTAGACAGAACAAATCAGCGGAATTTAACCATCACAAGATTTGCGTGATATATATCCTGATGTCCAAATTTGTTTATCGAATTTGTGTGAATTCTAACTCACATAATGATTCTTCTAGAAAGAGTCAAAGTTTTCGTGATGTTACATAGATATTTGAGTACTTACTCAGTGTTTACAAATATCTTTTTACCTTACATATGAAGTGTTAATTGTGATTCACAACGTTTTAAGCTGCATATGTTTTTTTTCGAGAATTCTTTCGATTTTACTTTACATAACGTGAGAAGTGTATGGTGATTGACGTAGAAGACATGTTACAAATATTAGAGACATGTTACAAATATTAGAATTTCGGAAACGCATCTAATTTTACAGTGAAAGTTATGCTTAGGATGATTACGATCTCATTAATTGCTGACATCGTACTTATATGCTATGGTTATCCGATGATTCCTGTAATCCAAAGGAAGAAAACATGTTCATTAAGGAAAAAGCTTTTGAATTTGTACAACAATGCCTCGAATTTAAAACAAAAGTGAAAATTACAGTACACGGGAGGACAATTCTTACAAAATTAATATTCCGAAATAACGTCATATATCTTTGTATGTCTAAAATAAAATGGCATGTAACGTTATATTTTATTTCGTCAAAGGCATGATGATACCGTGGTATTTGAAGTTGACATTGTCTGGACTTATGTACGCCACTAATTTTAATACTGAACTTGTAGTTTTACACTATTCGCGGTGTTCTACATGAAATGTCAACGAACTTTCACCATTATATTGAACAACTTTTTAAGGGTGGCGATCTACCCGAGCGGTTTTGACTGTGATGCCTCCGCTAGGTTACTTGGTTTCGTGTGGTGTGACTTCAAATTCGATCGAGAATTCACTGTGTTACAGGTTAGATTATAACAAATAAGAGACTCGAATATTGCAAATATCAAGAAAAAGACAGCTCTTTCCTTTGTATCGTCATCAAGAACAAATTAGTTTGAAGTACCGAACTTTGACTATGAACTGTCATTGAAGCCTGTATGCCCTCTTGTAAAATTCATGTTGACTTTGCGTCAACTTTTTGTTTCAAGAGTCTCTTTAAAACTAAGGCAACATTATAAGATAGTAAGGAATGAGATGAAAGGAAGATTGTTATTTTCAATTGTTTTTATTACAAATTTATGCAAAACCGTGTGATTGACTGGCGGCAAATCAGGTTACTTCCTAATAGTGGCCTTCAACTTTGAGTGACTCTATGGCTTATCAACCAATATTGGTTGTCATGAGGTTGCAGAACCAAATGCTTAAATGTTTTCGTTTCCTTGTTCAGATTTTATCAACTACAATCTGCGTTTATTTGCAAGAATGACTTAAACTGTCAAGATTGGTTTCTTTGTACATTTCGATTTTGGAAGTGAATTGCAGAAACCGCGTAACAGTAACAATAGTAACATGCGTAACTATTTCCTTTACGACTTCACAGGTTAAAGTCAATTATTACTGAAAATGAAAATTACACAAATGAGCGTCTCAAAGGAGGGCACATACAAGGTCATTGAGTTCAAATTCATTGAATTTGGTACTTATTAGACAGAACGAAATCAACAGATTGTCACAGGCTTTGTTTGCGTGATATACATCTTGATGTCTCCATTCTTGCGTTACAGATATTGCATGAATACTAAGTTACATATGATTCTTTTAGAAAGAATCGAATTGTTTTCGCACATTTGGCACAGATATTTGAGTACTTATTCGATGTTTACATATACATTTATGCCTTTATACTAGAAGTGTTAATTGTGATTCAACATTCAAGCTGCATATGTTTTTTTCGAGAATTCTGCCGTTTTTCTTTTAAATGACGTGAGAAGGCATAATATTGTAAGTGATTGACGTACAAGACATGTTACAAATATGAGAATTTCTTTAACAACATCTAATTTTACAGTGAAAGGTTATGCTTATGGTGATTACGATCTAATTGGTTGCTGACATAGCACTTATCCGCTATGGTTATCTTATGATTTCTTTACTTCATAAAAGCTAAAGGAAGGAAATGTATTAATTTAGGGAATAGCTTTTGAATGTGTACAATAATGCATTTTATTTATAAGAAAAGTAAAAATTACAGTACACGGGAGAACATTTCTTCCAGAATTAACATTTAGAAATAACGTTATGCATATCTTGAGTGTGTCTAAAATAATTACATGTAACATTATAGTTAATCTCGTCACAGGCATGAATAAAGCATTGCACACAATTAAAAGAACAGCATTTATATAGTGGTCTTTTTGGATAATTCTGGTTTTGCACTCTCGTATGACATGTTGCGTCATAAGTAACCTTGGCTTAATTCATGAAATTACTCGGTTATGTTTTCATTTGTCAAAGCTTTGTTGAAGACGCTGTTACCACTTCTTTGCTGTTATTGTTTTAGTCTTGCCTTCATTATTGTATCTTTTATATTTCCGTTTCGTTTGTATGCGGTTATTATTTGTTTTAGTACTTCATGGGATATCTTGGGTCGCATATCTTGGAATGAGCTCCTAACCAACATACTTTTATTGGGTCAGTGAATGAGTGAGAATAAATTTTCTTAAAGGAGATTCTCGCTCCAGGGTCTATACTGTGGTATACTTCAGAAAAAGAAAAACGTTTACCTAAGAAAGTTCAGGATGGTCTATACCCTTGGTCTTTTCCAGTAGCCATGAGCTACTATCAACGTAGCTAATGCTCTATAGTTACGATGCTGTGTGGTCCTCTGTGTACATGTTTTGTTCACTACGTTACCCTCCACTACAATGGAGAGACACATAGTGGACGAACGCAAATCGCCACACAGTGACTTAGGTGGCTTCAAATTTTGCCAGCACAAAAGACTACATGTGGATAAAAGAAAGGCCACGATTTTTTTCAAAACATGGTCGTTTGACAATAGAAGGTACGTATTACATTTTCCCGATCGAATTGACCCTTCAACATCCAGCTGACTATTGTAATAGTTGCGCATACCCAGTACATGTGACAGCAAGTATTTCGGCAAGGATGAAGAAGTGGCATGCCTCAAAGTGATGAAGTATAAATCGCCGTGCACAAAACAGAGACGCTCTGCAATTGCGGTAAATATCTAACTAATAACGTTTATTTCCACTTTCGTTCAATCACTTTCACAATATTAGACTGCTTAGTTTTTTGCGTCAGGTGAAGCACAGTGGGGCCAGGAATTGGGATTAGCTTACCAAATTGTTGGAACGGAGAGAGTGAAAGCGAAATTGAATTTTCATAATTTGTTGGTGCAATCTGACGTCACAAGGCTGTTCATTTACATCGAATTGCGGTGCCGCTCCACATTATCTCTTCCCCATATCTGCTTACACAACAACGTAAGCCCCTTGTGTGATCAGTGCAGGCTACGAATGCTAACCTTCCGTTTCTCACCAGTAGACTCTCCCGCTAGCGCTACGTCCGTTGGAGAATATTGCACGACACAAAGAAGCGCCGTCTGTTTTGTTAAACGTGGGAACTTGTCTTGATTTAAATCCATTGTGGACTTCTACACAGGGAAGATCGTAACAATGACGCCTCAGTGGATATACAACTCGAACACATCCAATGCGTCACTACCACAGTCACTCGAGATTCGATACATGACCGCCGCTGTGTGGTAAGACAGGTGTGACTAATCCAACCAGCTCAGTTTCTGTGTGGGGAAAAGTTGGAATGTAGATAATGCATACCACACAACAACGGCCATAATATACGGAACCAGGAGTGACTGTGGCAAATACGCCCTCTGTTGGACATTGCTCCCTGATTGCCTCGATTTCAACCCGGAAGTGTTGCTCACTTCGCAAAATTTATAGTTTTGGCTAGCGAAAAGGAAACTTCACGTCAAATTTTTATTCGCACGCGTGGCGAATCGTTTTAATATAATTTTTGCAACATTCAAGTTTTTATCGCATTTTGCGAGTGTGGCGAGGGTTTTATCGTGAACTCTCAGTATGATACTTATTATGTAAGCGGAAACTCAAGAGTGGGGAGTGGGCAGCCTACTAAGGTGTGAAATACTTGCTTCCCGTTATAAGATACGGCGTCGGGGAAACATCGGAAAGGCGAGTTGGGGAACACGCCCATATTGCTTTTTTCCTTTGCCGTATTTAATAATCCCGCGAGCTAAATGATAACAGAAATGTAACAGAGAAATGAACATAACTATTCAATAGACCATCATTGGCATTTTTGTCAATTTTCACCATGGGCGTTTCACCAAACCTTTAATAGCAAAATAATGTAATGATGGACTTGATGAATCAGCTAGAAAATGTCAAAGACAAACGAATTGTCGGTCAAGTTTAACAATGAGAACTTTTACGATAATTTTGCAATAACTGCCGCCGGAGACGGGTATATGCGAGATTTGGGCACAATGTGTGACATATAGCATGCGCCACTGGGAGAGTGCAATATGGAGTGAATTGTACTCAAATCATGATTATTGGGTCAGCTGAATTTCTATAGGAAAAGGTAGGGGTCTAGGCGTTTTTATTTAATCGTAGCAATAATTACATTATTGTGCAGGAAAAGACAATTTTCGCAGAAAGGTTAATATCATTGAGACTAAATCGCACGATGAAACAGAAAGTCATGCTAGTTGGCGCTCTTGAAAACAACTTGCCTGCTGCTTTTCCACGATATATAATTGTAGGGCCGGCAGATGAAGCTGTAACTCTGTTCAAGATCCAAAATGAAAAATGTCACAAATATTCACCGTTTACACATATACCAAAATGTTACTGAAGTTAAAATATGCATGAACTCTGTGTTATACATTCATTTTTATACATTGACTTCCCAGAAATCTATACCATCAGGCACAACACAAACGTGCCTTAGAAAGAGCACAGTTGATCTTGCACGATTAGTACTACTCAACAGTAACTTAGCTTTGCTAGTTTTCTTGCATTGACAGAAATGTATGTATCCCTTGGATGAAGTAAGATAATTGCCTGCTTGAATCAAAATGCAGACTGTTGTGAAAGATGGCTGTAGTATTATGTGTAAATGTAGGGAGTAATAAGGCTCATGGAAATCGTAGCAACGAGTATGAATTTCTGCAAAACACCACTGAGGGTGCAATTATCATCACTAACTACAAATTTCCGTTGACTTGCCCACACGAAAAAAATCTACAGTCACGCTGACATTTAGGATTAATGGTGCTGAATGTTTTTAAATAGGAAAATTGAGCTCAAAGCTACTCTGGTTGCCCATGGCAAATTAATTAGTTGCCTGGTGTCACATTCCTGCGCAGGTCTCTCTGGCGCACATACCCTATCCGTAATTTCATTTGACCATTAAGCGTCACGCACAGGGAACTGAGGCTCCTTATTTGTTAGTTTGTTTATGCGTTCTTGTTTATTACTTATGTATGATTATTTCCATATACAATAAACAACCCAATGAAGGGTTGTATTAGTATCATGTTTGTCAATAAAGACCGGTGTTTGTTTATTTGTATTGTTTGTTTGTATGTTTGTTTGTTTCCAAGTTCAATAAATGATATTTCGAAAGTTTCTAATACAATTCCAAATGTAAAATAAAGCATATCCCACCTTTGCCATGAACGGTAAGAAGTAATGTGTGCCCACCACTCTCTTCAAACACTCACCCTTTCTAATAATTCACAAGGGATGCCTTTCTGCTTGCAATTTTGTACAAACTTCCTATTTCGAAGTCTAGGAAACAACAACAAAAATGCCTATGAAATGAAATACCGCTCGTTTGCAGAGTAAAGGTTAAAACTCGGCGATGTTTTTAATATCGTACTCCACGCTCTCCTTTAAAGATATCAACGTGTCATTTTAGAGGGTTAACATCTAATTAATTCAAATTGAACCAATTAGATGGCTTCTCTTACCTGTCGTGGCCCTAGCTCACGTTACCGTAGCGACACTCGCCCATAAGAGAACCGACCGTAACGCTGTTTACCCTGTTTGTCCCTTTTAAGAATCGGTTCACTTCGACTGTAACCGTACGATACGTACACTCTTTTTTTAATGAGCGGATATAAATTCAGCGTACAAGCCTGAATTTCAAAGGATACAACATATCCGTGAAAAAATTTCCGCGAATCTCCATTGTGGGTTGTTTTCTGACACCGTTTTCACGATCAAAACATCAAGATTACTCTTTATCTTTATATATTTATACTCTTCACACGAAACACCAAAATATCACTTTCTGCTACTAAATGTATTTCCTGGGTACCATCTTTCGGCTGTCTCCTTTATTTTTTCAGAAACCAAAAAAGCCCAAGCGTTCCCTTTTGAATGATTGACAACCTACAAACAAGAAGAGTGGCTTTAAAGGGAGGGGTATTCGGAATTGCGCCTGTGCTACAAAAATAAATTTCATGCACGATAGCTAGCATCACTAACTATCTTTGATACAGTGTTAAACCGATCGTAAGGGTTCCAAAGTACCTTCGAGCGCAAATCGGACATCCCAACCTATCACAACTAGAATTCTAGAAGCATGCGTACGTATTACTTAATTGCCAATTGTAATTATACAAATATACAAACATACAAGTCTCATTGAGCAATGAAGAGGGAAAGGGCAATGTTGGAGTTAGAAACAATAGCTGGGAGCCAATCTAGCCTGACCCAATTTTTATAATTTGCAATATTTGTTTCAAAGGGCTAATTATGTCGATCGTTAGCTAAAAATCTATAACTTAAATGAAAATAATAAATAAATAGTCTCATATCTAGGTATTTATTTAAGAGAAGCTGTCTTAATGATTATAATTAAGTATCTTGTTGCACTTAGTTTAACAATATGTGGTAGGTTGTTACAGACTTTTCTACCAATATATGAGATTGCAAACTGTAGTGCAGTTGCACGTACTTTCGGGAAAGGTATGTTTTGATCTGGTTTTAATAGGGTGTCATAGCAATGATCATCTTGTCAGAAGTAATCGCTGAAATCATGTTGTTTATTTTGTAGCTCTCAATTATATGTGGTATATCTTGACGTGCAACACATATTGACAGTGCACATCCACCCCGTTACACCTCTTGCCATTCCACTGGGTCCAAGAGACGCCATATAAGCCTAATATCAATTTTCAACGAAGTAACCTCGTCCTTCATGCCTTTTCTTCACGGTTTCACTAAACTAGAGACCGAACTCCTCTGGCAAAGTCCTGACATGCTCAGCCAGGAAATCCCGGCCGCCTGTGCCTGCAGCCAGAATGTTTGAAATTTCACCTAGAGAGGAATCAGACACCTGCAATTCCTCCCTGACCTCATCTCCGTCCCCTTGCCTCCTCCCCTTTATGATGGTTTTGACACCGTTCTGTGCTGCTCCTCCACAAGCATTTCAACGTAAACCGATGAAATTAAGTACTGTTTCGGTCAAGGTAAACGATATTGTTTATGAATATGGTATTTTTTCATTTTTGTTGATTTCTTAGTTCTGGTCAGTCAGTCTGCTTTTTTTATGTTTTCAATGAAGTATACCTGCGTCTCTTACCTTTTCACCACGGTTTCACTGAATTCAAGACCGAACTCCCCTAGCAAAGTAAATTCTCGACATTATACTCAGTCAAGGAATCTCGTCCGCCTGTGCCTGAAGCCAGAATATTTGAAATTTTCACAAATACAGGGGTCAAACAGCTGCACTTCTTCCTCATCTCCTCTCCGTCCACTTGCCTCCTTCGCCTTCCCTCACAAATAATCGTCCCTCTCAACTAAGATGGTTTTAACACAGCCCTGTGCCTCTCCTTCACAAACGTTGCCAACATCAAACGATATCTGATACTTAACATGCTGTTTCGGACAAGGTATACTAACAATATTGTTTTTGAATATTGCTTTTTTTCCATTCCTTTCATTTTAATTGATTTCTTAGTTCCGGTTTCGTTCTGCTTTCAAAACATAGGGACTTATAGTATTGGTTAATTTTCGCTTGTTTTATTTAAGTCTGGTTATTTAAATGCTGAGGAAGAGTAACTTTGTATGAAGCACACGATCTTACGGCATACTTAAGAGACTGTCAGACGAAGGCAAATATGATTTAAAGACAGAGCTTAGACATTATTGTAATACAATATTGACAACGGTAAAATGTTAATGTATTCAATGTCACACTTGCTTGATGGATGTGTCCTCACGACAAATCATAAAGCTAATCTACTAATAATTATCTGAGTTTTTCTGTGTTACTTGGTTACCGTGCAATACATACGTGGTTAAAAATGTAAACACAAAATATCGCGAGGCAGTCGCCTTGTGGTGTTTACGGCTACAGAAGCAAACGTTTCTACTCTGTCAGCGTTGAGTTCCCCGACATACAGCAATGAATGTGAAGTTGCTGTTCGTGTTGTTTATCCTCCTTTATTCTCTGAAAGAAAGCGAAGAAGCAGGTAAGAATGAAGCCCTATGTTCGTCATGAGGTATTTTCTCTAGTTCGTCTTTCTTGACACAAAAATAGTGACATCTCTTTTTATTAATTTGGTTAAACAAAAATTGGTAATACTTTGGAGCCAAATTTCAGCTTTCGTGTGTTTAACTTTAAGTTCATCGTTGTCGAAACATTTCCGTAGATTTTAAAATCCATACATTAAGCGCGGATATTCATATCTAAGGAAATTGCCTCTCGTACATAACCATTGAAATTAAAAAAGGGGGAAGTGGAATGTTTTTATTTAAAGTTATCGAAATAAAGTGTTTTTTCTGGTAGTGTGTTTGTTGTTAAATGTGAGACTTACACTGACGACATACTTTGCGAATAAAATACACTCTGTAAAGCATTTGAACAGTTCTCATCCTTGTTTGATGGCATTCTTTAACCACAGACCCCGAATTCTTCTCAAACATGCAACAAATACATGCAAAAGGATAAGGTTAGCATAAATAAGACCTGTACGGGCACAAGCGCTGCGCGTGGGCTTGGTAGTCTTCTTGGTCGATCGATCGTCTGCTCGATCTGTCGATTGGCCAGTGCACTCTTTGCTCTGCCGTAGTTGCATCGGAGGGCCGACCAACGAGTGCGGAATATATAGATTGATAGATCGATCAATTCAGCAAACTAGGTAGGAATATTTCATCAAATTGAGCGGGTAGGTTCGCGGAAGCAACCTCAATGATACACCGGACGCTTCATATGGGCGACGTGCCTATCATGTAGTACGCGCCTCCGAAATATCAGTCTCAAAGGCGCATTCCCCTTAACTTACTCTGATAAGTTGGATCTTGTTCTTTTGGCCTTTAACATTGGAAAAACTAAGACTGCGATGTCTTAAACAGCAAAATAATTACAAAAAGTTTCAAAATATAAGTATTTGAGAGTTTTTACTTCTAGGCTACAGTACAATGTTGACCCTCGACTGTCATGGAGATGTATGCAGCTGTGGAAAGAATGAGAAATTGGAGGCGTTTCAAATATATATCTAGATATCATATAAACTTTATCCTACACTTGATCTAGGTGATTGCCTTATGTTTCAGCTTGTGCTGCTACATCCCATATGATACTGGAACGAAACATTTACAGTTGAAAGTCAGCTGAGTATGAACGATAATCTAATTGTTAGCTTAGTTGAGTAATTGGTTTGTAAAGTTGTTTAAATTTTTCTACAGGACCAGTACTTACTGTTACGTTGCCGCAAACAACAGCGCGATAATAGTGTTCTTTAATATTAGGCTCCTTTGTATTTGTTTAGATATAGTAACAGTATAAAACCAGTCAGCCTGTAAGAAACGGTGTATGTGTGTGTGTGTGTCTGTGTGTGTGTGAGAGAGACTTTCTGAAAGAGAAAGAACCTCAATGGTTCGAAATTTTTCGACCATTGTTCAAATAATTTGGTCTCTTTTCAACTGTAACTTTTTCGGCAAACTTCAAGAAATGTAAAACTCCTGACATTATGCTCAATCAGGAAATTTAAACCTTATGTGCCTCCAGCCTGGTTGGGGATCTGAATTTGGGCTTGTGGAGATTCTGATACCCCATGTTCCTCCTCCATCGCCTCATCTCCGTCCTTCCTCCCTTGCCCTGGTTCGTGTTATGCATTTGTTACGTGACAGAAAACAAACAATAGGGCGAACTCAGCAATTTCCTCTAAAACGAAATTTATTACCAAAAATAAAACTAATTACTAAGTCAAGAGATAAAGTACAAACTTAAAGTTTACTAGCTCCTTATCTCTGCTGGGACGGCAAAGCTCCAGAATCAGACAGTGAGGCAGACCGATGCAGTCCTTGGCTTGCAGGCTTGAGGTTGCCACAGAATAAATCAAGGTCTTGGCAACAGCTTCAAGTTGCCTGCTGCTTTTCCAAGATACATAATTGTTAGGCCAATAGAGAAAGCTATAACTCCATCCATGATCCAAAATTTAAAAGTCATAGATATTCAGGTATTTCTAGACGCCGCTGAAGTTACAACATGCATAAACCTCGTACGATTCCCTTTTTCATAAAATGACTTAAAGAAAGGCTTCATCAACAGGCATAAAGTGAGCGTGCCCTAAAAAGAGAAATTGATATCTAACATGTTACTTACTATTCAACAGTGCCTCCAGGTGGTGTATATAGCTAGCTTTGCCAATTTTCTTGCATTCACAGAAACTTATTTCTTGATTCTTTATTTTCATTGTTTTACTTGTTTAGATTTCTTTTGATATGACTTTCATCAGCAAGTTCATACCTGCCTTGATGCTTTTTTCGGTTTGAACTTTACTTTGAAGCCTTTTTGTAACGATAATGCTACATATCAAATGCAGACTGTTGTGAAAGATGGCTAAATTAAAAGCATTCTGTGTTAATGATATAAGGAGTTATACGGCTCATGGAAAACCCAGCAATGAGTATGGATTTCTGCAGAACACCGCTGAAGGCACTATTATCATCACTAACTCAAAATTTCGGTGGACTTGCCAATACGAAACAAAAATCAACAGTAACGCTGGTATTGACCTAACACTTGTCGAGAGGATTCATGGTGCTGAATGTTTTACAATAGGAAAATTAAGCTCAACGCTACTGTGGTTGCCCATGGGAAATTAATTAGTGGTCTTGTGCCACATTTCTGCGCCAAGATGGCACGACTGTCTGGTGCACGTGATGCCCTTATTTCATCAGTAAGCGGCACGCTCAAGAACTTAGAATCCTGTGTTTGTTTGTTTGTTTGTTTCTGCCAGTTTGTTTATTACTTATGTATGATTTGATTATTTCGATATACAATAAAAAAACAATAAAGAATTGTATTATATTTTAGTATACATGTTTGTCAATAAAGGACGGCGTTTGTTTGTTAATTTCTATTGTTTGTTTACAAGTTTAGTCAATAAATGATACTTAAAAAGTTTCCAATACAATCCTACATATGAAAAAAACATACAGCGCCTTTGCCATGAGATGTAAGCACTCATGTGTGTCCACCACTGCCTCCGAATACTCACCCTTTCTAATAATTCACACGAGGTTCATCTCTGCTTGCTATTCTGTACAACCATCCTATTTTCAAGTCAAGCAAACAAGAGCAAAAATGTCTGAGAAATAAAATACTGCTCGTTTGCAGAGAATATTTCCTATACCTACTGTAGCCACTGTTTGATTTACTGTAATCATGAGGACAGGTTAAAAATCGGCGATTTTTTTAACATCGTACTCCAAGCTCTCCTTCAACGAGATCTAAGTGTCTTTTTTAGTGGGTTAACATGTCATTTAAATTCAAATTGAACCAATCAGATTGCTTGTATTACCTGCCACGGCCATATCTATTCACGTATCCATGGCGACACTCGTCCCAAACAGAATTTACTTCGACGAGTTTTGTCCTCTTTATTGCCCCTTTTAAGAATCGGTTTGCAATTACTGTAAACACTGTAACTTCGACAGTAACATTGTACGATACGCATACTCTTCTTATAAGCGGATTTGAATTCAGCGTACAAGCCTGAATGTCAAAAGATACAGCATATCCGTGGAAAATTTGCCGCGTTTTGCGTTTGCTTGTTTGTCAAACTCCGACTCCGTTTACACGATCAAAACATCAAACATCAAAATTACTCTTTATCTTGATGTATGTATACTCTTCGCACGAAACACCAAAATATCACTTTCTGCCACTAAATGTATTTCCTGGATACAATTTTTCGGGTATGTCCTTTATTTTACAGTGACTGGCAAAGTCCCAGCGTTCCCCTTTGACTGACTGACAACCTAGAAACAGGAAAGGTGGCTTTAAAGGGAGGGGGTGTTCGGAAGTGCGCCTGTGCTACAAACGACAAATTTCATGCACTATATCTAGAATCGCTAACTATGTTGGATACATTGTTTAAATCAATTGTAAGGGTCCCGCTATACCTTTGAGCGCAGTTCGGACATCCCCTCCCTCTAATACGAGCAGAACACTAGACGCATGCGTACGTCTTACTTTCTTGCCAATTTCAATTATGCAAATATACAAATACACAT
The DNA here is from genome assembly GCA_001465055.1 of Ptychodera flava. Lineage (NCBI taxonomy): Eukaryota > Metazoa > Hemichordata > Enteropneusta > Ptychoderidae > Ptychodera > Ptychodera flava. The sequence continues at coordinate 16,248 of LD343236.1, forward strand.
GTCTCATTAAGCAATGACGAGGAAAAAGGCAATATTGGAGTCAGAAATAATAGCTTAGAGCTAATTGAACCTGGTCCCATTTTCATTATATTTACATTGCAATATTTGTCTTAAAGGGCTAATTATGTCTGCCGATAGTCAAAAATCTACAATTTAAGTGAAAATAACAATGATATATTCACACAACTTGGTATTCATTTAAGAAGTGTTGTATTAATAATTTTATAAATAAACATCCCGTTGCACTTAGTTTGACAGTATACGGTAGGTTATTCTAATATATGGGATTGTAGACTGTCCTGTAGTTGTACGAAATTATGTGGTATATCTTGACGTGCAACACATATTGACAGTGCACATCCACGCCCTTCCACACTTTCCCATTCCATTGGCTCCATGAGACGCCATATAAGCTTAATATTAATTTTCAACGAAGTATCCTCGCTCCTCCTGCCTTTTTTTTCGGTTTCACCAAACTCGATACCGAACTCTCCTGGCAAATTCCTGAGATGATGCTCAGTCAGGGAATCTTGGTCGCTTGCACCTGTAGCCAGAATGTTTGAAAGTTTCACCAATACAGGGGCCAGACACCGGCGCTTTTTATCTCAACTTCTCTCCGTAGCCCTTGCCTTCTCCGCTTTCCCTCACAAAAAAACCCGTCCCTCTCAAATAAGATGCTTTAACCACAGTTCTGTGCTTCTCCTCCACAAACGTTGCCAACGTAAAACAATATCGTTGTGATCAGCCAGTTTGCTTTCCAAACATATTGTTAAGTTTCGTGCGTTGTATTTAATTCTGGTTATTTGAAAGCTGGGGAAGAGGTACTTTCTATAGAGCACACCATTTTACGGCAGAGGTTTCATGATGAGACTGTTACATGAAGACAAACGAAAATAATACGACTTAAAAACTGTGCGTAGACTTATTATTGTAATACAAAATTGAAATCAATAAAATGTTAATTAATTAAATGTCATGCTTGATTGATGTGTCCACACTACCAATCTTAGAGCGAATGCAATAATATTTATGGCAGTTTATCTGCGTTACTTGGTTACCGTGCAATACATATGTGGTTAAAAAGGTAAACGCAAAGTATCGCGAGGCAGGTAGCTTTGTGCTGTTGACGGCGAAAGAAGCAAAAAGTTTCTACTCTGTCAACGTTGAGTTCCCCGACATACAGCAATGAATGTGAAACTGCTCTTCGTGTTGTTCATCCTCCTTTATTCTCTGAATGAAAGCGAAGAAGCAGGTAAGAATGAAGCCCTATGTTCGTCATGAGGCATTTTCTCTAGTTCGTCTTTCTTGACGCAAAAATAGTGACATCTTTTTTAATTAATTTGGTTAAACAAAAATTGGTAATACTTTGGAGCCAAATTTCAGCTTTCGTGTGTTTAACTGTTCATCGTTGTCGAAACATTTACGTAGATTTTAAAATCAATACATTAAGCGCGGATACTCATATCTGAGGACCTTGCCTCTCGTACTTAACCATTGAAGTTAAAAAAGGGGGAAGTGGAATTTTTTTATTTAAAGTTATCGAAATAAAGTGTTTTTCCTGGTAGTGTGTCTGTTGTTAAATGTGAGACTTACATTGACGACATACTTTGCGAATAAAATACACTCTGTAGATCATTTGAACAGTTCTGATCCTTGTTTGATGGCATTCCTCAACTACAGACCCCGAATTCTTCTCAAACATGCAACAAATACAAGCAAAAGGATAAGGTCAGCGCAAATGAGACCTGTACGGGCACAAGCGCTGCGCGTGGGCTGGGTAGTCTTCTTGGTCGATCGATCGTCTGCTCGATCGGTCGTTGGGCCAGTGTACTCTTTGCTCTGCCGTAGTTGCATCGGAGGGCCGACCAACGAGTGCGGAATATATAGATTGATAGATCGATCAATCCAGCAAACTAGGTAGGAATATTTCATCAAATTGAGCGGGTAGGTTCGCGGAAGCAAACTCAATGATATACCGGACGCTTCATATGGGCGACGTGCCTTTCATGTAGTACGCACCTCCGAAATATCTGTCTCAAAGGCGCATTCCCCTTAACCTACTCTGATAAGTTCGACCTTGTTCTTTTGGCCATTAACATTGGAAAAACTAAGACTGCGATGTCTTAAACAGCAAAATAATTACAAAAAGTTTCAAAAGATAAGTATTTGAGAGTTTTTACTTCTAGGCTACAGTACAATGTTGACCCTCAACTGTCATGGAGATGTATGCAGCTGTGGAAAGAATGAGAAATTCGAGGCATTTCAAATATATAACTAGATATAATATAAACTTTATCCTACACTTGATCTAGGTGATTGCCATATGTTTCAGCTTGTGCTGCTACATCCCATATGATACTGGAACGAAACATTTACAGTTTAAAGCCAGCTGAGTATGAACGATAATCTAATTGTTAGCTTAGTTGAGTAATTGGTTTGTAAAGTTGTTTAAATTTTTGTACAGGACCAGTACTTACTGTTACGTTGCCGCAAACAACAGCGCGATGATAGTGTTCTTTCATATTAGGCTCCTCTGTATTTGTTTAGATATAGTAACAGTAATAAAACCAGTCAGCCTGTAAGAAACGGTGTATGTGTATGTGTGTGTGTGACTTTCTGAAAGAGACAGAACCTAAATGGTTCAAAATTTTTCGACCATTGTTCAAATAATTTGGTCTCTTTTCAACTGTAACTTTTTCGGCAAACTTCAAGAAATGTAAAACTCCTGACATTACTGAAGTCTACCGTAAGTCAAAAATCTACAATTTAAGAAAATAACAATGAAATATTCACTCAACTTGGTATTCATTTAAGAAGTGTTGTATTAATAATTTTACAAAATAAACCTCCCGTTGCACTTAGTTTGACAATATACGGTAGGTTATTCCAGACTTTGGCACCAATATATGGGATTGTAGACTGTCCTGTAGTTGTACGAAATTATGTGGTATATCTTGACGTGCAACACATATTGACAGTGCACATCCACGCCCTTACACACTTTCCCATTCCATTGGCTCCATGAGACGCCATTATAAGCAGTGAACTGCAATAAGACTGCTCACACTAATTAGTTTCAGCTGTAGCCAGCTGGCAAAGTCGACAACATTGTATGTCCCATGCAAACAGTTTGTCCGGGGAAGTTGAAATAAAAAAGATTTGTACATGGACCAGTGCATGGTAATGCTACATTGTATCTTAATCTTGAACACAGGGTGCCAATCGTAAATTCTCATTTACAACCCGAGCCTCAGACAGAGCTAGTTTTGCCTTTGTACAAGCAGACTTTTTGGTCTTTATCAAGTAGCCTGGTTCAACACCAAAGTGGTCACGGCTACAGCTGAAACTAATTAGTGTAAGCAGTTTTATTGCAGTTCACTGCAGTGGCTTCGCGCTATATTACTGAAAATGGTTGTAATTTTCAACGAAGTATCCTTCTGCCTTTTCTTCATGGTTTCATCAAACTCGATACCGAACATCCTTGGCAAATTCCTAACAATATGCTCAGTCAGGGAATTTTGGTCGCTTGCGCTTGTAGCCAGAACGTTTGAAAGTTTCACCAATACAGGGGCCAGACACCTGCGCTTTTTATCTCAACTCCTCTCCGTCGCCCGTGCCTTTTCCGCTTTTCCTCACAAAAAACCCCGTCCCTCTCAAATAAGATGGTTTAACCACAGTTCTGTGCTTCTCCTCCACAAACGTTGCCAACGTAAAACAATATCGTTATGATCAGCCAGTTTGCTTTCCAAACATATTGTTAATTTTCGTGCGTTGAATTTAATTCTGGTTATTTGAAAGCTGGGGAAGAGGTAGTTTCTGTAAAGCACACCATTTTATGGCAGACGTTTCATGATGAGACTGTTACATGAAGACAAACGAAAATAATATGACTCTAAAACAATGCGTAGACTTATTATTGTAATACAAAATTGAAAACGATAAAATGTTAATTAATTGAATGTCATGCTTGATTGATGTGTCCACACTACCAATCCTAGAGCGAATGCATTTATAATTATGGCAGTTTATCTGCGTTACTTGGTTACCGTGCAATACATATGTGGTTAAAAAGGTAAACGCAAAGTATCGCGAGGCAGGTAGCTCTGTGCTGTTGACGGCGAAAGAAGCAAAAAGTTTCTACTCTGTCAACGTTGAGTTCCCGACATACAGCAATGAATGTGAAGCTGCTCTTCGTGTTGTTCATCCTACTTTATTCTCTGAATGAAAGCGAAGAAGCAGGTAAGAATGAATCCCTATGTTTGTCTTGTGTATTTGCACTTGTTCGTCTTTCTTGACGCAAAAATAGTGACATGTCTTGTAATTAATTTGGTTGATTATCTTGTGATTAATCAAAAATTGGTAATACTTCGGAACTAAATTTCAGCTTTCGTGTGTTTAGCTGTTTATCGTTGTCGAAATATTTCCGTACATTTTAAAATCAATACAGTAAGTGCGGATACTCATATATGAGGACCTTGTCTCTCTTACTTGTCTATTGAGGTTAGAAAGGGGGAAGTTGATTATTTTTATTTTTATCGAAATAAAGTTTTTTCTGGTAGTGTGTCTGTTGTTAAATGTGAGGCCTACACTGGCGACATACATTGCGATTAAATACACTCTTTAGATCATTTGAACAGTTCTCATCCTTGTTTGATAGCATTCCTCAACCACAGACCCCGAATTCTGCTCAAACGTGCAACAAATACATGCAAAAGGATAAGGTCAGCGTAAATGACACCGGTGCGGGCATAGGCGCTGCGCGTGGGCTTGGTAGTCTGCTTGGTCGATCGATCGTCTGCTCGATCTGTCGATGGGCCAGCGTACTCTTTGCTCTGCTGTAGTTGCGTCGGCGGGCCGACCAACGAGTACGGGATCAATAGATCGAGCAGACGATCGATAAATCCTGCAAACTAGGCAGAAATATTTTATCAAATTGAATGGGTAAGTCAGCGGAAGCAAATGCAATGATAGACCGGACGCTTCACATGGACAACGTGTATTTGAGGTAGTACGAAACCTCTGTCTCGAAGGTGTATTCCCCTTAATTTACTGTGATAAGTTGGATATCTTGTTCTTTAGGCTTTTAACGTTAGAAAAAATAATACTGTGATTTCTTAAACAGCAGAAGCATTATAAGGGTTTCAAAGGATAAATGTTTGACAGTTTTTACTTATAGGCTACAGTGCAATGTTGACCCTCGACTATCATGGAGATGTATACAGCTGTGGAAGTAATGAGAAATTCGAAGAATTTCAAATATAACTAGATAGAATGTAAACTTTATCTTCCACTCGATCTAGGTGATTGTCACATGTTTCAGCTTGTGCTGCTACATCCCATATTATACTGGAATGAGTAAAGAAACATTTAAAGTTGAAAGCCAGCTAAGTATGAAGGATGAAATTGATCTAAATGTTTTCTTACTTGAGGAATTGGTTTGTACAGTTGTTTCAAATTTTACTACAGTACCAGTACTTGCTGTTACGTTGCGGCAAGCATCAGCCAGATGATAGTGTTATTTGGTTTGACTCTTCCACTGTTATTGTTTAGATATAGTAACAGTAATAAAACCAGTCAGTCTGTAAGGAACGGTGTGTGTGTGTGTGTGTGTGTATGATTTTCTGAAAGAGAAAGAACTAAATGGTTCAAAATTTTTCGACCATTGTTCAAATAATTTGGTAAAAATGGTACTTAGTTAGAGGACTTTAACTTTGCGGAAAAGCTACCAAAGGTGCGTTATTGTTGAATGAATATTTGACTACTGCTTAGAAAGTGCTGTACCACTTGCAAAATTGGTCACAAATGTTTGCATCAGTGCTTCAAAGCAGGCGGCTTGTTAATTTTTAAATTCAGATTCAGTGCTGTGCCAGTAAAACTAAGGAAAATTTAATTTTTCTGTCAGCGTCTGACACATGAATTACTGAATGTTTAGGTGTATTTTAAGGCCCAAGTTTTCTATGATATGAATGAATGCGGTTATTTGTAATGGGTAAACCAAAGGCCTTTTTTCCCGCGAGAGCACTGTTGATGACTCGGCTGTTTCAGCGTATTCAGGACGTTGAATGTTTTTCACTAATCACAATGTGTAGTGGAGTAGTTATACTAATGTTTGTATTAGAAGCCATGCACATAAAATAATCTATTGAGAACATTAAATACATAAAGTTCATTCGTAATGAATGCCCGGCGTGTACAAATTGGATTTCAAATTTCAGTTCAGCACGATTAATAGCATCCCTAATCATTTCCGCTTGGTCCAAATGTCCTTGGTCGACAGGAATCCTTAGAATATCCATTTTTAACGGCAAATCCTAACACCTCCTGCAAGTTTCTACGATTTCGCTGACCGTTTGAATGAACTCCTACCGATGCTCCTATGCTCAGTCAGGGAATCTTGGCATTCTGCGTAAAAAGTTAACATAAAGATGTCCATCAGAGTAATGGGTCAGACATATTGTGTGCCTCTTCCCCTGTGTTACCACTTTCTTCCCTTTCCTTCTCAGACATCCGTTAAATATAGTTTTGGTGCAGTCCTATGCTCTTCGTTCACAAAAATCGCCAACGTAAAGTGATATTGACCTTCTCGCCATTTTCAACGCTTGCAAAAACCATGAAAAGCTAGTAAAAGTATTTATGTTGAGTTAAATCGAAAAGTTAGAATGAAAGTCTCACTGAGTTAAATTTATATACTGGTATATTCTGACAATCTGCTCTAAACTGTTTTGTTTTTGAGTTCAAAAGTATCGGTTTTCCAATCACTGCCTTGCCATGGATACTCTAAACGTTCAGTTGAAAATTGTATTTACTGTATTCTAAGAACAAGGACAAAAGTCACTCAACATAACATTAAGTACGCAGCAATAAAACACTGGAATTTTCTACAATCTTTATTTAAGCAAATAACGTGTAGACAAAGGTGTAAAGCTGCAGATAATTTGTATCTTTTCCTTGATGTGTTCGTCTATGTTATTGTATTTTTCACTATCCATTTTTTCTGACATTGTTTTTTGTAAATTACTCAAGCCCTTTTGCCATCTCGTTTTAATTGTAATTAGCTGATAGTGGGCCATGGACCCGACTTGTCCTTGTGAATCATTTCCATGATCCAAACCAGATAAAGTTATATTTACACTGTAATACATCCCTTTTTACCACTTTTCTCTTGTATTTGTATCGTAAACAATTAATTATTACCATAATCAACACTTTATAATGTGTCACATTGTCGACAGAATGTGTAAGTTTCATTGTTTGAGACTATTAAATTAAGGCAAATCATATTCATAATGCCAGACGTTATCAATACAAAATTAAATACAAACAAGTTTTGCTTAAGTAGCTGTATTTAGAATGAATGATACGTGAACAACCTGAACGCAACAAGTTCAAGTAGTAAAACTAATAAACGGTTGAACAAGATCAGTTAACTTAGTGGTTCACACTTGAAGAAGGAAATCAGTGCTGAATGACCTGTCAATACTGAAATTTATACCAGAGATATTTAAACTGAATCTTGTTATTGTCTTAACTTGATAACAGAAGATATGCAGTGAACGGAAACTTGAGTTTTTACTCTCAATATACCTAGATTATAAGGGCTCAATTCACACACAGATATTCTCGCACACCAACTTCATTTTCACCACGTATAAAGTTTACCTCGCCTAAAAAGAGCATATATTAGACTAAATTAGAACTATAATTGTAGCATTAATAAAATACAGAGGGGACGTAATTTTTTTTTTTCTAGCGTGAACGCAAAACAATATTTTCAACAATGTACTCCAATCAGCCTCCCGAGCAGAAAATAGATATTTCGATAAAGGACTTTCACTTTATAGAATTGCTGATCAGTGTTGAGCATTAGGAAACGGGCAGATTAAAATACTAAACTGCCAGCAAAGTTAGTCACAACTCTTAGGATCGGTGCTTTCAAGCATGCGTCTTGTTAATTGTTGAGTTTGGGATTAGTTGTTCACATCTAACGTCTGAAGAGGAATTGCTTTTGCATCGACGTATTCAGCATATATCTAGCTTTATATTAAGATGGATAAATCATTCAAAATTTGTAATTTCGAAGTCTGTTTTGATATTAATTTTGGCAGATGTCCGCCTTGGTTTAAGCACATTAAAGCTGTATAGTGTTCACAAGGCATGCGCATGTTGATCACTCGACTGTGTCAGTGTCAGTGTATGCAGGAGCCTGAATTTTCATGATTTAAACACTAGCAACTATTTAAAATTGAGTAAACTAATCTTCATATAAGACGCAATAATCTACTTCAGTACAAAGGAAGTAATTGAGAAAATTATATTGATTGTCTCGTGATGACTGATTGGCACATTTTAATTTATTTTCATATTTCAGATCATTAAATTTATATGTTATCATTGTTCTCGAAGTTTTATTTTTAGACCATGGTAAAACCATAAACCGTTTTTTCTCGAGAGCACTGTCGATGACTCGACTGTTTCAGTGTATTTAGGAGGTTGAGTGTTTTTCTGTACTCACAGTGTGTAGTGGAGTAGAAGAGAGAGAAAAAGCAATTCGCATAAATTAACTTAGGCCAAACAAAAAAATATGTGCTGTTCCGATTACCCGACCCAACCCAATTTCAACCCCCCGACCCTAGACTTTTTAGAGCCTCGTAAACCCGGAAGTAAAAATAACGGTATGAAAAAACGTGAAACGCATGAAATCACGCGAGAACTATGACAAATCGC
>LD343236.1:33801-93100 GCA_001465055.1 Ptychodera flava
TGAACGTGTTCTGTAAATAAGAACAGTGGACGTCGTATTGGGTTCAATCGATGCACAATCTACCAAGGGGAAAGTTTGCAATGGATGCAGTTGACGCTGTTTTCTATATTGCCAGAAACGTTTTTCTAACCACGCAAGAACGTTGTCATTCGAAGTCATTTCGAAAATCGCTATAAGTGGTTTACCTCCAATGTCTGAGAAGGAATTGATTTTTGCGTCAACATATTACAACAGAATCAGCGAATATCTTGATGTACTTTAAGACGGACAAATCATTCAAAATTTGTGAATTGAAGTATTTTATGATTTCAAAGATGGCAGATATCTGCCTTGGTTGAAGGACATTTAAGCTGTATAGTTGTGACAACACATGCGCATCAGTTAACGAGATTAGTATTGATCACTCGACGGTGTCAGTAACAGTGTATGCGGGAGACTGACTTTCCTTATAATTTAAACACTGGCAATTTACAGAGAATTAAAGCTAACCTTTGTACAAGAAGCAATAAATTTACTTCCGTACATAAAGGAGTTACTTGAGAAGAGTATATCGAATAAATTTTTTCGTTACGAATGATCAGCGCATACAAATTTGTTTTCACATTTAAGATGATTAAAGTCATTAGTAATCATTCTTCTCGCACTTTTATTTGTTGACTATGGTAAAACCACAGACCATTTTTTTTCTCGAGAGCACTGTCGATGACTCGGCTGTTTCAGTGTATTTAGGAGATTGAGTGTTTTTCAGTAATCACAATGTGTAGTGGAGTAATTATACAAATGTTTGTATAAGAAGCAATTTGCATAAATGAACCTATTGAGAACATTAAATACGTTAAATTCATTCGTAATGAACGGTCGGTGCAACGAAATTGTTTTTCATATTTCAGTTTAGTAAGTTTAATAGTATCATAGTGATGAAATTTTATGTTCTTAGTAGGATGCGTTTTCGTAAGTCTACAAGAAATGCATCCCTTGAAAAACGCAACCGTGTTTCGATTTTCTATGGTATAATGCAGTCTAGTAACCATACCCAATCATTTACACTTAGTCCCAATGTCCTTGGTAGAGAGGAAGCCTTAAAATATCAATTATCAAGGCATAGGCCTAGCGCCTGCTCCGAGTTTTCACGATTTGGTTGACCTTTGGAGTGAACTCCTTCCGTATATGCCGAAACATTATGCTCACTCAGGGAATCTTGGTTTTCTGCGCCACAAGCCAAACATAAAAAAATGTTCACCAGACTAGGGGGTCAGACAATCGTGTGCCTATTCTCTTGCTTTCTCTCTTTACTCTCTTCTCTTCTCCGCCACCCCTTAATTATAGTTTTGCTGCAGTCCTATATATGCTTTGCATTCACGCACAAGTTGCAAAAGTAAATCGGTATTGGTATACTGATCGCTTTTTAAGTCTGTCCAGCAACTTTAAACCGTTGCAAAAACTATAAAATAAATCAAAAGCTAGTAATAGTATTTGTGTTGATTTAAAGCTCAACGTTACAGTGAAAGTCCCTGTACTTTCAATTGAAACACTAATATATTCTGACAACATTTCATATAGTCAGGAGAATCTGTATTATTCATATTGAGACTGTTCAATTAAGGCAAATCAAAGTATTACGATATTCACTATGCGAGACCCTATCAATACAAAATTTAATACAAACAACTTTTATTTTTAGTAACTTTATTCAGACAGCATGATGTGTGAATAAAGCGAAAGCAACAAGTTCAAGCAGTAATACGCTACGGGACGAAAACTTATAAATGATTGAACAAGATCAGTTAACAAAGAGGTTCACACTGAAGGAAGGAAAGCAGTGCTGAATGATCTTTTTACTAAAGATCTTTAGACTGAACTTTGTTATTGTCTTCACTTCATAACAAAATATGCAGTGAATGGCGTTTTTACTCTCCTTTTCCCTCGAATACAAGGCTTCAATTCATATACCGATATCCCCGCATAATAAGTTCACTTTAACTTTGTACAGAGTTTACCCCACCGAAAAAGAGCAACAATAAAGGAAAGAGTAGAACTATTACAACATGAATAGAACACAGAGAGGATTTTAAAACTGTTGTTTTTAAAGATTGAAAGTAAAAAGATATTTTTTAACATGTACTCTTATCGGCTACAGTGCAGAAAATGGATATTTCGATAAAGGACTTTCACTTTATGGAATTGCTGATCAATCTGTATTTTACTTGTCTTGAGCATCAGGAGGCTGGCTTATTTTTCGTAAAATGCTAAACCACTAACAAAGTTTGTCACAACTCTTTGCATCAGTGCTTTGAAGCAGACGTCTTGTTTATTGTTGAGTTTGAATTAAAGTGAATTTCAAAATAGTTTTAATTACAACGTGCTTGGGTGATAAGAAAAACGTTTCTGGCGATAGAAAATGACGCCACCTCATTCATTACAAACGTTCTCCTTCGAAAGATTTTGCAACAATTTAACCCAATACGACGTTCAATACGCCGCAGTCAACATCGTCACTGTTGCCGCGCTCCCACTGAAAAACTCACTCACACTGACTGCTTAAATATTTCTATATTTCTATATTGCCTTTATCACATTTCTCGTCGATGAACCTGGGAACGCTAACGACAGGGTTAATTCTCTGAACAGTGTGTATGGGTCGGTAAAAAGATTGATATTTCCTACACTGAACGTGTTCTGTAAATAAGAACAGTGGACGTCGTATTGGGTTCAATCGATGCACAATCTACCAAGGGGAAAGTTTGCAATGGATGCAGTTGACGCTGTTTTCTATTGCCAGAAACGTTTTTCTAACCACACAAGAACGTTGTCATTCGAAGTCATTTCGAAAATCGCTATAAGTGGTTTATCTCCAACGTCTGAGGAATATCTAGATTTACTTTAAGACGGACAAATCATTCCAAATTTGTGAATTCAAAGTGTGTTATGATCGATCACTCGACGGTGTCAGTGTCAGTGTATGCGGGAGACTGACTTTCCTTATAATTTAAACACTGGAAATTTACAGAGAATTAGAGCTAACCTTTGTACAAGAAGCAATAAATTTACTTCCATACATAAAGGAGTTACTTGAGAAGAATACATCGAATAAATTTTTTCGTTACGAATGATCAGCGCATACAAATTTGTTTTCACATTTAAGATGATTAAATTCATTAGTAATCATTCTTCTCGCATTTTTATTTGTTGACTATGGTAAAACCAAATACTTTTTTTTTCTCGAGAGCATTGTCGATGACTCGGCTGTTTCAGTGTATTTAGGAGATTGAGTGTTTTTCAGTAATCACAATGTGTAGTAGAGTAACTATACTAATGTTTGTATAAGAAACAATTTGCATAAATGGATCTATTGAGAAAATTAAATGTACGTTAAGTTCATTCGTAATGAACGGTCGGTGCAAACAAATTCGTTTTCATATTTCAGTTTAGTAAGTTTAATAGTTGTCATAGCCGTGTAATTTTATGTTCATAGTACGATGCGTATACGTAAGTCTACAAGAAATGCATCCCTTGAAAAACGCAACCGTGTTTCGATTTTCCATGGTATACATGCACTCTAGTAACCAATCATTTACACTTGGTCCAAATGTCCTTGGTCGACAGGAAGCCTAACAATTTTCTACGCAGAGGCTTAGCGCCTCCTCCGAGTTTTCACGATTTCGCTGACCTTTGGAATGAACTCCTACCGAATCATCAGACATTATGCTTAGTCAGGGAATCTTGGCATTCTGCGCCACAAGCCAAACAATCAAAAATGTTCACCAGACTAGGGGGTCAGACATATTGTATGCCTCTTCCCTCGCTTTCTCTCTGTATACCCTTCGTTTCTCCGCAACCCCTAAAATATAGTTTTGCTGCAGTCCTATGATTTTCATTTACACACATCGCAAAAGTAAACCGGTATTGACATACTGATCGCTGTTTCAGTCTATCTTGCAAAAACTATGAAATAAATCAAAAGCTAATAAGAGTATTTATGTTGATTAAAGCTCAACGTTACAGTGAAAGTATCTCTACTCCAATTGAAAAACTAATATATTCTGACTACGTGTCATAATGTCGACAGAATGTGTATGTTTCATTTTGAGACTGTTGAATTCAGGCAAATCTAAATATCACGATATTCACTATGCGAGACCCTATCAATACAAAACTTAATACAAACAAATTTTACGTAAGTAACTGTATTCAGAAAGCATGATGTGTGAATAAAGTGGACGCAACATGTTCAAGCAGTAATGCGATACGGGACGAAAATTGATAAATGATTGACCAAAATCAGTTAACAAATTGGTTCACACTGAAGGAAGGGAAGCAGTGCTGAAGGACCTGTCAATACTAAACATTTTAACGGAGATATGTAGACTGAATCTTGCTATTATCTTCATTTGATAAAAGAAGATATGCAGTGAATGGAACATGGAAACCTGTGAAGGAAACGTGAGTTTTACTCTCCTTTCCCCTCGAATATGAGGGTTCAATTCATACACCGATATCGCCGCATAACAACTTCATTTCACTGTGTACGAAGTTTACCCATCGAAAAAGAGCAAACATTAAAGGAAATTAGAACTATTACAACAGGAATAGAAGTCAGACGGGGATGTAAAAATGTTGTTTTCTACAGTGAACGCAAAACAATATTTTCAGCCATGTACTTCTAATAGCCGCAAGGGCAACAAATTGATATTTCGAAATAAAGGACTGTCACTTTATGGAATTACTGCCCAATCTGCATTGTACTTTGGTGGAGTAGTAAGAAATGGTTAGGTTTGTTAATATTACTAAACCACTTCATTCCAACTTTTCCCCACACAGAAACTGGCCAGCTTTGGGTCATAACACATGCATTATACTATTGTTCTCGATGTTTATCTACAAATGTAAGATCAGCCCAATGTTTTCACATCTTTCACGAAGCACGTATGTGATTGGATGAAATGGCTATTCTGAGCATTTGTAATTGCCCCTAGGCCTATGTACTGGTCAGACATCATGTTGCCAATAGAATAGTAGTTCTAAACATAGACAGTAGAGGGGGAAGTCCCCCTCTACTGTCTATGTTCTAAACTACAAAGAGCTGTTACACTACTAAAAAGTTTCCTTTGAGACGCCATGCCGAGTTCCTTCTCAGTGGCTTCTAACATCGGGTTGGATTAAGATCAGACACTACAAGACAGCAAACGATACAGAAATTGTGTGACAAACATTAGAAATCAGGGCTCGAAATTAGCAGTAGTCCCGCGTCCACAGACTCTCAAACTTTTACAGTTCTCTTCTGATATGCCACATGTGGGGGTTAATTTTAAAGCTCATGGTGAAAGAAAACTTTTAACCGTCTTAGTTTTTTGAAATTCGAAAATTTTTATTCTTCGCCATAGAGTTAACACAGGGATGGCGGCCATTTTGAATTTCTAATATTGGTAAATCTTGGGTAATTTGTTTCTCTAGTACCAACATTTGCACGGTGACCACCTATTTTTATTCTTGATTTTGAAAGAGAATGATTGAAAGATTCCTTGAGGAAAGTTAGAGCAAAAGTTAAGTCTTTCACTTTCGAGGTGCATATTACCTTAAATATAGTTTTGCTGAAGCCCTATGCTTTTCATTCACACACATCGAAAACGAATATCGATATTGATAAACTACTGATCACTTTTTTCTGTCTGTCCTGCAACTTTCAACGCTTTTAAAAACTATGGAATAAATCAAAAGCTAATAAGAGTATTTATTATGATATAAAACTCAACGTTATATTGAAAGTCTCTCTACTTTCAATTGAAACACTAATATATTATGACAACGTGTCATATTGTCGGTTGAATTTGCATAATTCATTTTGAGACTCTTGAATTAAGGCAAATCAATATATCATGATATGCACTATGCGGGACCCTATCAATACGAAATTTAATACAAACAAATTCTATTTTAGTAACTGTATTCAGAAAGCATTATGTGAATAAATGAAAGCAACAAGTTCAAGCAGTAAAGATTAGAAATCAGGGCTCGAAATTAGCAGTAGTCCCGCGTCCACAGACTACCAACTTTTTTCCTGGCGCTACCAAAGTCCATGAAATGGTAGCCCACATAGACTACAAAAGCCTGGGACATGAAATTCAGTCAGTACTTACTTGGCGTGCCATGTCCGGTCTTTCACTTTTGTCAGGTCTTTCACTTTCTACAGTCAAACCCAGCTTGGCACAGGAAGGCCAGACTTGACTTTGCTTTGCAAATTACAGAGACAACCTTGCGATGGAACTTTGCAACAAAGTTTCTATACCTCAACTGATGTACTTGGATGACAGGCACAGAATATGATGGCCAATGAAAACGTGTTCTCATTGCATTTTGATCAAAATGTATCAATCACGAACTCCTCCCTACTTCAGAAACCCCATAGTCTGTTTTTAGCCCTGCTGAGAAGGTGGTGTTCATTGCACTGATGACTATCGAAATTGGCATTCAACTCTGAGAATGAAACAGGTCGTCCATACAATGATAGGTCACCAAACAATGTATTCACATCAAAAGACTAACAAATTGACTTCATGGGCAGAATCTAGAAAAATAGCTTTTTCTTCTCTTGTTAATGAAACAAATCCCATACTAAAATATGCATGGGCTACCAGCCATTGTCACTGGGCTACCAACTTCAGAAAACGGTAGCCCAAGTGGACTAGTACGGGCAAAAAGTTAATTTCGAGCCCTGGAAATGAACATTCATCAACACAGCAAAGCACTAGCAGCAAAAAAAAATCCGAACTTCGGTCATATGTTTTCACCGTGACCTGACGCAACAACGTTGGAGGTGGCTCCATGCAACAAATGACTAAATCGCCACGCTAAAACCCGGATGTTTCGCGACGAGAATATAGAGAAGCCATCGAGGATGTTCGGGGTGGGTGGGGGGGGGGGCTAGAACTGCAACAAATCGACATCAAATTGTTCAAATTGGTGACGGTCATATCAGTTCAGCAAAGATAAAAATACAATCAAATTTGCAACACACGTGGTTTGGCCAAAAAAAGAAAACTAAATTCCATGGTGTCCAACCAATCCACATAGTGGATCCATGGAGTAAAAACCTATAATGTCCCTTAAATCAGGGTCAGTTTGTTTTCTCTAAAAAGTTGCAACAAGCTTTAGCTAGGTGCTAATTGTATGCATTCAATCCCTCTCTAAAGAGAAATAATTCTCATGTTTTTCTGATGCACCATAGGTAAGATGCTGTGAGGACCTTTGTGTACATGTTCCGTTCATTATGTTACCCTGCACCACAATAGAGGAAAACACTGTGGACGAACACAAATCACCATACACAGACTTAGGTGGCTGCAAACTTTGCAAGGACCAAAGACCACATTTACAAAAATGCAGGGCCTCGGCTACTTCTTTGGCGTCTACACACACGCTTCTCCACTCTGCATGGCAGGGCTATAATACGGCTACGGCGTAGTCATAGCCGAGCACTCTTGACTCATATTGGCTAAAAACTGACCACCGCGCATCGGTTGATACCGTGGCAGAAAATTACTTTATTAGTAACCTCCGTGACTTTATTTTTTCGGTCACGCGTACGTCAGTCCAAGGAGGTAAAAAGTTATCTTCTACCTCCATGGTTAGTCATGGAGCCAGGAGCGGAGCTGGTACCTCCATGCTATACGGCAAGCATTGGGGAATATCCTGGTCATTGCATGCTCACTGTGTTTCGAATGTCATTACACACGGCTTTACTAGGTCCGCATAGTTTTCCCTGTTTGATGAACGTAAGTGTTGTAATAATTTGAAGGAAATTATTGAAACCACCAAATTTGTCTTGCTGTATTCGAAATCGCAACTGTCTTACAAAGAGCATGGTGCGAACTCCATGCAAAGAGTAATCTGAATTCGCTGCATACATGTGGGGGTTGTCAACCTGATGTAATAGCCATTCCCCAGATTTGAATCGATAAAGTGTGTGCGTAAACAAGAAAAGTAAAATCATGAATTTTAATAGACGTGGTGGTTATGGCCGATTTAGCCCAAATAGGCCATAACAACCACGTCTAAATCTGTGTGGGGAATAGCTCTCATGTTGAAAAGCTAGTCATAACATTTTGCATCAGTGCTTTGAAGCAGACGTCTTGTTAATTGTTAATAAGTTTGGAATTAGTGGTTAACATCTAACATCTGTGCAGGAATTGCTTTTTGCATCAACGTCTCACAACAGAATCAGCAAATATTTAACTTTACTTTAAGATGACAAATCATTCGAATTAGTGATTTCAAAATCTGTTATGATATTAAGGTTGGCAGTTATCTGCCTTGGTTAAAGCACCGGATAGCTGTAGAGTTGTAACACCGCATGCGCATATTGTCGTCACTCGAAGTGTCAGTGACAGGTCGCAGGAAGCTGATTTTTTTATAATTTAAACATTACAATTTGCAGAGAATTAAAACTAATCTTTGTACAATAAACAATAAATTTACTTCATTACATAAGGAAGATACTTGAGAAGATTATATTAATTAATTTCGCGATGGATTATCGGTGCATTCAAATAATGAAATTCAATAGTTATCATTGTTCACGCAGTTTTATTTTCAGACTATTGTAAAACCATGGACCGTTTTTTCTCGAGAGCACTGTTGATGGCTCGGCTGTTTCAGTGAATTCAGGAGGTTGAATATTTTTCAGTTATCATTGTGGAGTGGAGTAGTTATACTAAACTTTGTATAAGAAGCAATGCTAACAAAGGAATTTAGAACATTAAGTACATAAAGTCCATTCGTAATAAATGCTCGGCGCAAATAAATTGGTTTTCATATTTCGGTATAGTAAGTTAAATAGTTATCATTGACATGTTGTTTCATGTTCATTCCATGATGCGTATACATACGTCTGCATGACTTGCATCCCTGAAAAACGCATGCGCAACTGTTATACGCCTTGTGATGGTATACACGCACTCCTGTAACTTTCCCCAATCATTTACACTTGGTCCAAATGTCCTTGGTCGACAGGAAGCTTTAGAATATTCATTTTCAACGCAGAATCATAGCCCCTCCAGCGACTTTTCAGGATATCGCTGACCTTTAGAACGAACCCCTACCGAATTGTCCGACATTATGCTCAGTCAGGGAATCTTGGCATTCTGCGCCACAAGCCAAATGTTTAACTTGATGTGAACTGAATGTGCTCACGTGGTTTACAACAGGTTCACTGCGTAGTAGTACGCTTCACAGAACAATCACATATCTGTCAGATCATTATCTGTAGCAGGTTTCATAAACATTCGCACAGTAATCTCGGAGTTAAATCACTAATAATTAAACTTCATTTAATATGCAAATGAGCTATTTATTATCTTGACACTGCTCAATGCTTCATGGTACAATTAGATATCTATCATATCAACATCTGTAGCACGTTTCATCAGATTTTTACTGCTGTAATTTCGGAGTTACATCACTGATTACAAAGTTACAAAATATGAAAATGAACCTTTGATTAACTTGGCACTGCACAGTGCTTCACGCAACAATTAGATATTTATCAAATCAATATCTGTAGCAGGTTTCACTAAATTAGGTGCCATAATATTAGAGTTATATAACTAATTACAACTTTTTAAGTTTATTGATTATGGAAATGAACCCTTGATTAACTTGAAACTACAAAATGCTTCTCAACACAGCCAGATATTTGTCGGATTATCTTTTGCAGATTTCGTCAAATTTGGTGCAGTTATTTTGGAGTTATGTGACTAAAACTTCATTAAATATTTAAATAAGCTATTTCTTAAATTGACATTGCTCAATGCTTCACGCGACAATAAGATATTTATCAGATCAATATCTGTAGCCGGTTTTACCAAATTTGGTGCCAGAATTTCGGAGTTATATCACGAATTAGAAAGTTCAGTAAATATGCGAATAAAACTTTTATTAGCCGTAAACCCGAACGTTTTGCAAAATATATTCGCAGCAGCTTCAGTGTGGCAAAATGGATATTTAAGTAAAGGACTTTATCGTAAAGCTGCCGTAACTGCATTGTTATTGTATAGGGCATGTAAAACGGTTAGATTTCAAAATAGGTAGATTTGTCAAAATGCTGAACCACAGGTGTTTGCATCAGTGCTGTGAAGCAGACGTCTTGTTAATTTTTAAATTTGGATTCAGTGCCCTACCTGTACAGTGTGAGGAAGGATTGCTTTAGCGTCAGCGTTTGGTACATGAATTGCCGAATATCAAGCTGTATTTCAAAGCCTAGGCTTGACAACTCATTTAGCTTTGTTCCAAGTCTGCAGACTGTTATGATATGTATATTGGCACACAGTCCCTCCACTGTGGTTGGCAGCTTTCTGCTATGGTTTAAACACATGAAAGCTGTACAGATGTAGCAGCGCATGTGCATCGGTTAACAAGCGCACTGATGATGACTGTGGTAGTGCACGTAGAGCGTTGAAGTTTTGTAAGTTGACGCATTTCGCTGTGAAGTTATTCCAATCGTTGTATATGCAGCAATCTTGTACTTCAACGGATAAGTATATCAACTGAGAACATTAAATAGATTGCATTCTTACAAATTGGTTTCCATATTTAATATCATTAAGTTTTTATCACGCAGTTTCATTTTCAGAATACTATAAAATTCAATAAGAATACATATCTAATAATTCTAATAAATTAGAACTTATTGGATGTTTGTGTACCTTTAGTATATTGACATGTTTTATGACGCAAAAGAAAGCCAAGCTACTTTACAAATTGGTTTTCATATTTTAGATCATACTATAAAATTCAATTAGAATACATAATTAATACCTCTAATAACTTAAAATACATCAAATATGTTTTTAGTCTTTGGACATTGATAAATTAATGAGGGACAAAAGAAAGGCGAGCTACCTTCCAACAGTAGATAGTTATGGACCAACACTATTCAGATGAAACAAATATTTTTGTCTTTTTTCACTTGCATTTCCATCAAAACGTAGAGTAAAGCATACAGCGGCAGTCTAGTACGTTGAAATTTCTTAAAAGCTGTTTATCGGTCTATAAAAATATTTAACATCTATTCATATATTTATGGCTTCCAATAAAGTTCCAATGTTTGTGTAAGAACTGACATCACCAAATAAATTCAAGCATAGTAAATAAGCGTCTCTCTAAACGACGAAATCTACACGGTGCTTCTAAATACCGTAGGTTGGTAGCTTGAAATTGTAAACGTATCTCTTTAAATATGCTTAACAACTGTTTGCCATTAGTTAGGCTTATCAAGTAGCTGCCTTATTCCTTCATTCATAATATTTCCCACTTTTCCCTGTGATGTGATATTTACAGCCTCTCCGCCGATTTTTTACGACGTGAATAAGCAGTTATTCAAATTAGGTAAGGGATTGTTATGGATGATAGAGGAGTGGATATTCCTGTTTAGCTTCAGATTTGTGTTCCACTATGCCATACATTGGTAATGAGTCCATCGCTTTCGTCATAAAAGAGAATTAGCAGTGCAAATTTGCGACATTCATTAGGGGCATATATTCGAATTTGATTGCGATAAGAATAAGCACACGGTATTACAGGTACTATTTGTCTATGAGTTATGATCAATAGAAAACTTTTTTTCATTATACAAGCCTTACCTATGTCGTGTGTGACTATTACATTACCCTCGCTGTCTCTGTGCATTATTTGAAAGAAAACAATCTATATCTGTTAAAGGGGAAGTTCACCAAGGATGATTTTTACATATGTGGTAGCTCTGTGGTCATTTACCCAGGAAAAACCATTTTCACCATTTATAACTCGAGCGATTTTTTACAAAAAACGATAAAAATAGCACAGGAAGTTGCCCATGTAATTTGAATCATGGGAAAAAAGCTCCAAGCTTGGAGCTTGCATCATGTGATATGGAAGGGACCATCTTCGGACGGGTATGGCCCCCATATTGTCCACTCACTGTAACACAGTAGTAAACAGCAACACAAAATCTGACAGTGGACAGTTTATTATAAGTGATTCATCGTTTCTGCAAGGATACTCAATATAAACAAAAGTTATGTAAATACGCACAGCCTGGTGTAAGCATGGGTGAGTGGACAATGCCATACACATGGGAAAATGGTCCCTTCCATTTCACATTATGCAACTCCAAGCTTGGTGCTTTTTCCCATGATTCAAATTACATGGGCAATTTCCTGTACTATTTCTATCTGTTTTTGTAAAAAATCGCGCGAGTTATAAATGGCAAAAATAGCTTTTCTGGGGTAAGTGACCACAAAGCTAGCACATATGTAAAAATCATCCTTGGTGAACTTCCCCTTTAATTACCCTCTCTAATCATCTTTATTAATTTCTTCAACCGATCACCAACAAGGGGGCTTGTTGCCCCGACCAAAACATCTAGTTAGCAGCTCACACGGTAAAAGGATTGGAGGCTTCTCAAAGTAGAGCCCGAAAATGAAACAAAGAAACTACTGCACTTATATTAGATTTCCCTGCTATGTGCTCTGCGAGAAAAGCAAAGCTGTACGGGTCGTCAACAAAGATGAAACTGCACATCACTTGCATAATATCGTGCTTATTTGATTACCCACCCTTAATTTGTAACTGGCGGCCATATTATCACTATAAGAATAACGTTTTCATTGCGAAACGTACCCTAAAACAACTTGCCACCACTTTAAGGCAATACAGTGTGATGGGTCAAGTCGTCCTGTAGCCCTCGGTCGCCTGTCTATTTTTCCTAGTCGCCACCCGCGAGAGATAACCACCATACCCCAACCATACGCATGTGTGTAGAGATCCGTGTCAGGTATAAGCGTGAAATGGTTTGTCGACGAATAAAGACACTTTGTTCAAGCAGTTTCGAAGTGCTGCCCAAAGAGAACATTATTTCAATATTGGCGTCGATTGTTATATTCTTTTGTAGGCCGTCCACTGTCTTTGATCATGCAATAAGTTATTCTCCCTGCCTATCAGTTTTAACTGTGTTAATTCTGGAATATTTTTCACTTTCCCTTTCAGGACGGGCGCATACGGGAGCTGAACTGTACATATTTACTGTTGTCATTGTTCAGACGCTGTACTTCATATGACATTTGACAAAATTTACAATGCTGGAAAGCTAGATTCGGGTTTCAAAATTTGGCAAAAAACACAACTCTATAATGCTGCTGTTGAGTTGATTCATTTATGAACATATTGTCTGTGTGGTCGTTTAAGTTCGTTTAAGTCCAGGGCCCTCACCTCACCTCACCGCACCGCACCGCACTTCGGATTCCATCTCGCTACATCTGCTGTGCTGTTGTAGTTGTAGCACTACTCTTTTCGATGGCTTTATGAGTGCCACCATCGTAATTTGTGAGTAGGCGTTCAAGTCCTACGTGAATGGTTCGAATAAATTTATAGTTAATAAACTTAAAAATGGAATTCATACAAGTCGGTTAACCATCTTTAATGGAAGGAATCAAAGCGACGGGCTGTAGTGGGAGCTCTATTTGCAGAACAAAGGGATAGTTGACTCACAGTATTGGTATGCCTGCCCAATCCATTTCTTTATTTAACATTGCAAACTCGTCTCACGATTTCCATATGTACGTTTATTGGGTATAAATGTATTAGAACCGTCGACTTAGCAATAGAACATGTATTATGACTGATCCGGCGAACATCGGCTGAGCAAACACCGCTCTAACCCAGCGCTTCGGCTCTTTCTGTCAACAAGGAGAACTGCCTTTTTTGATTCCATTTTTACATTTACCAATAACAAATGTATTTAGAACCGTGGTCCATGGCCATAACTCGAATTCCGACGGTTTGTGTGTGAGTTAGAGTTGTTACCGTGTCGACTACCTTTCAGCCGTGCAGTTCATTGTAAACTTTGCAACAGCATGTTTTTACCAAAGTGTACGATGGCGGCTGTCTTGGCTGTCTTAGTGCCACATAAGGTGACATATTTTCAGAGCTGGACATAGTGCGAAAAGTGGTATTGGGATCTTGGTGTGACCATCGGATATGTGACACTGCTAAAACAGCTTGGTAAGGTCACAGTAAGGCACAAACCTAGTGAAAAACACGTGTGCCGATCTTAACCTTTATCAGTCTTACCCGACGTGTTAGTCGTATCACGGAATTTTCTGGTGCAACCAGCTTGTAGTTTCAGTCAAATTTACAAATTTTCAAAAATATGTTTCTGAAACTGATATACTGATTTCAAAATTTTGACCTTGACCTTATAATTTGTAGGGGAGACTGAAGCTAACTGCCTGTCCACCAAAATTTGCGGAAAACATTCCCTTTAACTGAATTATAATGCGATCGCCCTCTAGCATCTATAGCCTGTCCACTCTCCACTCCCAAAACAGTTCAAGTTCTTCTCATTCGTCTCCTTACCACTGACATTACATAATCAGTTCTAAGTTCTATTAACCACAGCATCCTCTCCCTCTATCTATTATCCTGTACCACTGCCAGGAAATTCCTCTTTACCCACTGTAAAGAACAAAAGTTCTCCCCTGCCCACGGTTAAAATAACACTGCTGCCAACCACTAATGTTTTTAATTTGCGCGACCACTTAAAAATTGTACGAACATTTTTTCTTGCATGAAAAGTTCGTTTGCTGTACCTGAATTGTGAAAGCACGATGTCTTGATGAACAGAACGGATAGAGAGCACGCAGTATAGTCGACGCGACAAACACTTATCAATGAAATAACACGGTAACTTGAAAGGAAGGACATGTATTCATGGTGCTGTCAATGTTGGAATATTTACAAATGTTTAACTGGATCTTGATATTGTCTTCACATGATAACAGAAGATACCGGAGAGGGAAAATGGATACGAGTGAGAGATTTGTGGGACTGCACACATTATCTTAAAACTAGATATGAACTGAAAACTTATAAATTGCAGCTGTCTGTAATTTAAAACTTTTGCCAAACGTTCGCAACTTCATTGGGACTGATAAGATAGCTGAAATGTAAATATTAATTGTTTTTCATGGCTTTCATTGTATCACCTCCCTATATAGTAAAAGTAATTGCCTTTGTCAAGTCGTTCAAGTTTTATATTACAAACTGTAAAAGCTCGTTAGATGAGCAAATAATAAATAAGCTGATATAAAAAGCAAAATATCGTACATTAATACAATATGATTGTGAATTCGTCTCATCAATATATATATATATATATATATATATATATATATATATATATATATATATATATATATATATATATAAAGTACGTTTCATAAACTTTTGGAGAGTCCTTCAAGTGTTATGTTCCTAATTAGGAAAATTATTTAAATATGCAAATAAGTAACCAGCTGGTGTAATAATGCTAAACGACTTTCGGTTATATTTTTTCATGATAGTGTATTCGATGTACATAACATGCTTTGTCAACTTTGATCAAGTCTAATCAAATATATATCCCTCATTACGAAAAATGCTTAAACAGCTTTCATGAATACTACATAGTATCGCCAATGTACATTGCAAGTTTCGTCAATTTGATCAAGTCAATCCAGATAGATATCTCTAATGAAAATTTGTAAAATATGCAAATTAGTAAATAGCTGGAGTAAAAATGTTAAGAGACTTTCAATAATGTTATATCATAGTAACTTCTATGTACATAGCAAGTTTCGTTAACTTTGATAAAGCAAATTCAGATATAAACCGAATTTGGAAAAATCATTAAATATGCAAATAAGCAAATAAAATACATATCATTCATTAGTATCTTTCACTTCTGATATATCCAACTGTGATCAACATTTTTAGCAATTGTCATCATATTTTGCGCAGTCAATGTATATAACTTTCAGCAATCATGGATTATGCAGTTAAGCATAAAAAATGCTCGCCACACCCTCCAAAAACTGATCAGTTGTGCGATTTTCAAACCGAATGTATGTATCAGATTTGATTCTGATCAGATAAATCGTTTTTGAGATTTCAAGCTAACTAATAGACAGACGGAACACGTATATCGTTGCGACATGTTGGCTCACGTGTTTGAACACGTGAAGTAATAAAGATTTCAATTTAATAGCATACAGATATCTTTTGAGTTGTTTGACTCATCAAATTTGAAGGCCTGTTTATGCAAGAGGGGTTATACCAAACAGTACACACTAAAACTTGCTTTTTCTAGGTTTCATGGCAGAAAAAAACCTGATATGCTACCACTTTAATTTTCAAAGAACATATCCCAGACAGCTGTAACACACTAAAATAAACATTTATACATAGATACACTGTGATCTTTGGTAGACAAGGATGATTACGTGAGCAAAGTTCTCCTCTTAATCAGTAGTAGTATAAGGGCTCATTTATACTATTTTAAGCTTAATTATAAATAATTAACCCCTCTACACCATTTTGGTGTTGATGGAGGGGTTCAGAATCCTCCTTCTGATCCCCAAATTCATTGAGGTATGACAGCCCTTCTTGCAGAATCATTTTAGACTTAAGTGATTATGCATGAAGTGATATATAGCGAACATGAAAATACTAAATAACACAAGCAAGTGGCTTAAGCTGAGCTCGACGGTGCTCTGTGAGGTGAGGGTGACAAATGAGCTGTCCATTTGTGGAAGGTAAGAGTACATAAATGTATTTACGATGGTTCTGCACCGAGAGCAGATGGACTTTGCAAGGAAACAGAGGGAAAGGTATGAAAACGTTTAATCAAGTGTTGAACATATTATTTCCGTTCAGAGGTTGGTGGTGAATAGTTGAAGTTTAAGAGATGGTGCCTAGACATGGTTAATGGCGAGAGCAGACCGGCTTTGCAAGGGAACAGAAAGAAAGGTAAAACACGACCAGTCGAAGAACACACATGACAGACAATACTGCGTATGCTGCCCCATGGCTAGGTCAGGCAGGACGTGCTTAGGGAAGACAAGCCTGTGCCAGAATGGCCTGGAACAGGCCCACAACTGCACTTCCCCGGTCTCTCCATGGACGTGCTGCTGAAAAAGACAGACCATGCTAGATGTGCTACCTGACTACGACCAACAACTCTTCATCAAGAAAGTGCTGTGAGGAGAGATCTCAATGGTCCCAAAGGCAGTGGCGCAGCCTGTGTCAATATTGGACTTACAAATGTTGACTTAGAGGGTGGTGTTGTCTCAAATTTGTCGTGGGTCGACGCAGGTCGGGTCGGTTTTGCCAGTGGTTTCCAAAGTCCACTTCAATGAGGCAGCAGAGTTATATCATATCACAACATAAATGCAAAACCGTACACGATGTCTACTGGGCGAAATGCTTGGTATCCAACAATATATACACATATACTGATTCTGTACATGTGTCAAGTACATTAAGTATACACTCACAAATACTATACTAATAAAACGCAAAACTACAGTGTGTACTTGGTGTGCAAAGATCTTCATTATGTACACTCCTTATCTGCATGGATATACGCTACGCATATCAACGTATTGGAATGTTCCATATACAGAGATAAACGTTACGTATGCAATTAATATTGTGTTCCATATACGTCAATATGCGTAAATATACTAAACGTACATCAACCATTTTGTCCAGTGGTCGGATGTGAAAATCAATGTACACTTAACGGACTTCGACTGGGCACATCGATAACACAGTCTGGTGACATTACCAAACCTTTCTTACCTTACATTTGAAATACTATATTTCAAGATTTGACTTCGTACTTGTGGACGTTGCCCAGCTTCGAGTACCCTATCAAGATGGCATCGTCAATATGTTCAGCATGACCTTCTGCATTTCTGCAACATTGATCAAACTTCTAATTGTGCTCTGTGACCAAGGAAACTCTATTTGAGAACCCAAAATTGGCGATTTATTTAACCAACATTTGTTGGTCAACAGTACAATCCCTAAGGCTTTTCTCTTGGCCAACCAAATTCACTGATTTTTACTAAGAGTAAAATGGTCAATGTATCTATACATTGGCGCATCGTTTCTTGGACTACGTCCTGAAAAACTCAAAAACAGTGATATTTGGACGGATGCAATGTTTCCGGTGAAAAACACACATCAAATCATTCTGTTTGAAAACATAAGGCATCAGGCCATTGCTCATATAGCCTCAGGGGTTTTAACTTTCAGCTACCTAATTTCTATGTCAATGTCATCACCGGGCGCGCTTATATAGTGCGACAGGTTTTTTTACTTTTTCAGCATTTCAGCAACCTATATAGACAAAGGGAAAACATGTATATATATATATATATATATATATATATATATATATATATATATATATATATATATATATATATATATATATATATATAAATAGGCAGGATGCAGCACATTTCTGTAAAATTTATCACACATATCAAATGGTCGGAAAACCTAATCAGAGCATTCCAAAGGCCCCTTCACAGCCAATTCCTGCATTTCAAGAACCGTTTAGAGGACAACGTATTGACTTGTTGGGCCCCTACAAAAAACTAGATCAGAAGCCATACCGCTGAAAAACAGAAATGCAAAGACTATAGTGAAAGCTTCAGTCACATTTTCCACTTTATTCGGCCTTCCTAGATGTATCAAGTCTGATCAAGGCTCCAACTTTATGTCTGGAATTTTTTAACAAGTCATTGATCATCTAGACATTAAACAGTATAGGTCCTCCTCCTACAACCACGTAGTCAGAGTGCCCTAGACCGATTCCATTGAACCTTGAAAAGTTGACCAGGACCTACTATTTTGACACTAAGAAGCAGTGGGATGAAGGAATTCATTTTCTCCTCTTCGCTGTTAGAGGGTCGATTCAAGAGTCTTTTGGTTTTAGCCCATTTGAGCTTGTTTTTTGGACGTACAACCCATGGCCCACTCAAGGTATTGAAGAGAAATTTCTATAGATGATAATGAACGTCTGAATCTTTTGCAAAATGTATCAGAATTTCGTACCAAACTTTTAAATGCATATGAATTAGCCAGAAAAATCTCCAGTCATCTCACCAGTCCATAAAAGTCAAATATGATAAAAACACCTCAAAATGCAAGCTCAAACCTGGTGAAAAGGTTGTTGTTCCTTTTCCAGTTCCTTGCAAACCACTCCATGCTCGTTAGATTGGTCCCAATAAACATGATACTATATTCAATGATTCAAACTACATCTTAATACCTCGTAACAGGCGAAAACAAACACAGTTATGCCACATGAATATGCTTTAACCATGTTGAGAGAGGAATAATGCTACAGTCACACAACCTATTAGTGTGGTCAGTTCAAAACATTATGAAGGTAGGAAAAGTGAAACTGACTGGAGTGAAAATACTCTAAATTCGAAGCTGGGATCGGTCAAACTCCAGAATTCAGAAATCCGGGAAAATCTTGTGTTTAAATACGCACATCTCCAGTCTCCACATCAACAATAGGTGAAAGAACTGATCCGCGAATACTAACACTTGTTCCAAGGTGTTTCAACGAAGACAAACATCATTTATCATGACGTTGATATCACCGACAGTACACCCTGATGAACAACATCCGTACAGACAGAATCCGACGAAAGCAAAATACATCAAGGAAAAAGTCAAATATATGCTTGACAATGACTTTATTGAACCTTTTAACAGTAACTTGGGTTCATCACGCTTTCTTGCGCCAAAACCTGATCAAAGCTACCGTATGTGTACTGACTATAGAAAAGTTAACATCTCACATGACAGTCACTCTTCCAATCCCTAGGATAGATGACTGCATCAATGAGTGGGAAAAGCTTGTATGTGACAAAATTCGATCCACTCAAGGGATGATGGATCTTGCTGTGAAATATCCGCCTTTATCACACCTGACGGGTTGTTCAAGTACAAGGTAATGCCATGTGGAATGAAGAACTCGCCGGTCATATTCCATTGAAGACGTCATATTAGTAGGATCGAGCTTACGTCGACGATGTTGTCCTGTACAGTGGCACCTAGGAGGAACACATCAAATGCATGTGGAAGTCTTGTGAGAGACTGAGCAAAGCAATGTTGACTGTCAAGCTCATCAAATCTCAGTTTGATTGGGCAAGGGTGACTTACCTTGGACACACTGTAGGATAGGGTGAGGTAAAACCTGTTGATGCCAAAATCAGTGACATTTCAAGCTTTATCAAACCAAGCTGCAAGAAACACCTGATGTGCTTGTTCGGTAAGGCTGGCTACTACAGGAAACTCGTCCAAATTTCTCCACCATTACCGAGCCTTTGACTAACTTACCTAAAAAAGGTAAAGTTTGATTGGTCTGAAAATGGGAGCTCGTCCGGCAGTACATGTTGAGGTTGATACCACAGAAAAAAAAATAACGAAGAAGTTGTATTATCACAGATTATAGCTACTCTCTCTTGAAGAGAACTAAGTTTAGCTCTATTTTTTCTAATAATTTAGGTATAACAAATTTATTTTCAGTTACATCGCATCATTTCAGTTCTTAAAAGCATCAGTAATAGTTTTTCTTAAACTAGCTTCTAAGGTATTGATTATGGATTGTTTCCCTGTTATCTTTTTAATGGCAAGTTCAGAAATTTTATGAACGAAACTAGCAACCAGCAGTATTAACAAAGCACGATCATGTCTTTACCAAAAGAATGGACAGAACAAAAAATGGACTCTTTTGCTTAGCTTCAATTACACCTCTTGAGAAGCCCTTGAGAGCTAAGTATTATACGTTGTAGCAAAATATTATATGCACAGTGCCTGAGAGGACCTTTACCTTTGCCGTTGAAACCATAATAGCACGGTTATTGAATACAAAATCTGCCCTTTCTCAACTATCATTTTATTCATTAAAATTACCTTTTATTTGGAAACCCGTGACTGGAACGAAAATAGTTGTATGAACGGGAATTTAAAAATCTTGTATATTTTCTGTCTCAGAAACATATCAATGTATCAATGTATTGTGAAATATTAGCACTTGTTGCTTTCTTATAATTAATTCTCATAGAGAAAGCAGTAAAGGATCGGACTTTTGTCATGCTTTGTATTTGAATGGTAGATTTCATAAGGATTAGTGCGCTTTGCAAAACAGACTTTCAATCTAAAAACATCAAGGTATGTCTGGTATATCACTAATATATCAAAGTTATGAGCACGAAGGCCGGCGCGCCAAACCTGGCAGCATGATCCAAAATATGGCTGATATGGCTTTGGAAACAGACTTTCAATTTACAAACATGCAGATATATCTAATGTGTATCTCTGATATGTTAAGTTTATGCGCCCTGAGGGCGCCCCGAAAACTGCACATGAATGAGGCAATTGATGGCTGGTATGATACAACGAACATTTCAAAAACATAGTGACCCCCATCACTAATGTCAAAAACGGGTTGATCCCCAACTAATCCACCGCCCCGAGCAGAAAATGACCCAAAGCAACCACAAAAAGATCCCGGTATCCCTCTTTGATGATTTCACAACAGCCACGACTCAATGTACCTTTTGTAAAGATATCCTGAGACCATAAGATTACTTTTGGTGACGTTTTTGAATATAGTTTCTTGATCTACTGCCCAGAATAAATTGAGATAAATAGCTTGTCAACCCAGTCTTAATTCTGGTCCGAATCAGATTTTAAATGTGAACAACAGTAGTGCATTTCAAAAGTATAGCTGCAGTGTAGGCAAGCTAAGTAGTAGTTGTTGTTGTAACACACTTTAAGCTGTTGAATACGACTTCGCAATCGACTAAGAGTACCAACCTCATTAAAAGATAGTAACTGGCTCTTTAATATTCACAAAAAAAACATTCATAAATCACAATAAGATTGAATTTCTCGTACGGGTAGCTGATGAGTAACATGTCGGGGATGTTTCTTATCTAGATTTGCTATCTTGTTGTGTTTTTAGCAGTTTCGTCGATTAATATGGTATTCGATAGTTGGCCAAAAAGTCTGTTTTTTAATTGTATCAAAAGTAATACATCTATCTGCAATTCGCCAAGAGGTGATGTACTTAGTGTTAGAAAGTTTCTGTTTTTACGTGTCGTTTGCGCGTAAGCATAATGTACATCAGTCAAGTTGGAAATCTTGACATGCAATAATTTTAGAAAGATTTCAAATTGATTTCTTTCTCCCAATTCTGTTCATGGTTGTCGACTTCAGCGATAGCACTGCCAGTTACTGTTAGTTATTTGCATTCTGTAAATTATCATTCGAAATGTTTAGTCAGCTTTTAGCAATCCTAATTCTCAAAAGCAATTATTTTATAATGATTTATGTAGAATGAAGTTTCTATAACACAGGCAGTCAATGTTTTTCAGGGTATTGATCTTTCAATCAGTAATGGACGACGATCTTCACAAGAATGACAAAGAAAAATAATTATTTTATAGTTGACCACAAGATGACACTGTCATCAACTGATTGTAAATATGGGATATTTCATGACCTCATCTCCGTTTATTTGTGGATTGTGACGTCTAATGTTAATGGCTTCTCGGATACTTTGCAAGTAAAACTGTGCTGAATCTGTTACAGTAACGGAATTCCAATCGATATCATGATGGAATTGCTGTGCATATTGGGATAAGGCTGATGAAATTGTCTGATCTCTAACGCTTGGCTGTTGCATATGTAATGGACCCGACTCTGGAAACAAAAAGCCTTAGAGGGGTGCCATCCTTATGGCATTTAGGTAGAGCATACAGTTTAGGGGGTGTTACAGCTGTAGGGTAATGACGTTGATAATGCTGCCTATCAAATTTCCTCTCATTATACCAGCATAACAATATCTTGGCCAGTTTCCTCATGTAAATATTAGTTGGTTCATGTGACAATTTTACATAGGTCTTCTTTTCATATAGTAATGTTTGGACCTTATCTTTATAATCTTAGAGGGGTGCCATCCTTATGGCATTTAGGTAGAGCATACAGTTTAGGGGGTGTTACAGCTGTAGGGTAACGACTTTGATAATGCTACCTATCAAATTTCGTTTCATTATACCAGCATAACAATATCTTGGCCCGTTTCCTCATGTAAATGTTAGTTGGTTCATGTGACAATTTGACATAGGTCTTCTGTCATTTAATAATGTTTGGACCTTATCTTTATAATCTTGCTTGTTAAGAATCACGGTTGCGCGTCCCTAGTCAGCAGGAGGACTATTATTGAATATTCACGCTTTAATAGCTGTGTGCCCGACGTTCATCCAGAGAAATGTTGTTTCGGGCGGGGGGCTTGGAAGATTTTATAGCACCAACTACTTCAGCACGCAGATCCACCGACTGATTCTAATCCAGGATGATGTTTACAAGCCAACCTGTATTAACGATAGTGCCGTCAATGGGGAGATTGGGGCAACTGCGAAATTTTAGGCCTTGACCAGCACGCTTGTCTCCCCTGGAATTAAGACACGATTTGATTTGTTAATTACATATTTCTTCAATTGAGTACCTGCTAAGTCAATATCTGAAGCCTGTGCAGCCTTTTTGTTGCTTTCTATCAAAGCAGACAGTTTTCTCAAATGAAGATCTTTGGTTTGCGTGTTGCAGCGTCATATTTTCTCTGAGCAAATGCGTGAATTTCCAACTTGACATTCGCAACCAACAAAATCTTCGAAGGGATGTGACAATGACACAGTTTGTTGTTTCAAGTTGACAATGGTGTAGTTGCGTATTCTAATTCTTTCACTTACCAGTGGTTTCTGAGCCTTGTGAATAATCTTAGCAGCGTTGTTGGTTTTTATTGGGCAACGTAATTTCAGGTTGACAGGTGTTATGACATCATCACGACAGCGTAGAGAAAACTTCAGGTGGTTGACAAAACGAGCGAGAGATTCAATGGTTCTTAACAGCATTCTGGGTTTCTTGACTTCGGCCTGTTCAAAATTACCGCGTAAATGTCCAAAGATATTCATCAGCTTGCCAACATTCCATTACTATCGCTGATTCAGTTTGACTCACTGATTCAGTTTGACTCAGTTTGATTCAGTTTCACTGTGTGACTTGCCAAGGAAGATCCGAGAAGCCATTAACATTCGACGTCACAATCCACAAATAAACAGAGATGGGGTCTTGAAATACCCAATATTTACAATCAGGTGATCACCGCGCTATCTAATGGTCTACTATAAATTATTCATTTCTTGTTGTCATTCTGATGAAGATCGTCGTCTATGACAGATCGAAAGCTCAATACACTGGAAAACATTGACTGCTTGTGTTATAGAATCATCATTCTACATTTATTCTGCCAAGCTGACGAATATCTTTGGACGTATAATGATTTATTTAATACTGACAGACAGTAAACTGGTCATAAATATACTACTAAATCAGAACCGGGGGTAATTAGCCACTGTCAATTCAATTCAATGACATTATGGTACATCTATTCAGAACACAAAAATGATAAATTGATTATTCAACTGAACATCTGACAACGAAATGCAGCGCCAATTCATCGCTCCTTATTGTCTTATCCGTTGTAACATACGTAATAATTAAGGGTTATTATAAATGTTTGCAGGCCCTTTTTATCTTTCACTCTTTTTCCACCTTTTACCTTCCACTCTTTTGACGTAGACAAAAGATAGACCTATCCTAATGTTTAGGACCATTGTTTCTTTCTCCATTGAAATAACTAATGGACCAATATACTAAAACAACGCTTTTTATGATTTCAGCCCCTGCAGATAAATACTCTGACTTCATTATCGAATGCCCGAACGACACTGAAACTGAAACAGATCCCGGAAAGCCAACAGCCATAGTGCATTTTTTACTCCCCAACATAACTGATATTTCCGGTAAAGTTGAGGTATCATGCAGCAAAGAATCAGGAAATGTATTTGATATTGGAACAACAACGGTCATCTGTAATGCTAGTGATCTACCCGGAAATACAAGTTCATGTAAATTCAATTTGACAGTCAGAGGTAAGGTATAATTGATCATCGTGTTAACATGAATAGACACCTTTACACACAGAGACACACAGACACACACGTATATATATGTTATATATATATATATATATATATATATATATATATATATATATACTTTTGGCATTATTACTTACTCAGATAAAGAGGAGCCGAAGATATCCTGCACCGGCAATATTGATAAAAACACTGAGCCAGGAAAGCCAACAGCTGTTGTAGCATGGTTTTTTCCTAACGCATCCGATAATTCAGGAGAAGTTAACGTCACTGGTAGCCATACTCCTGGAACAAGATTTACTATTGGGACAACACAAGTTATTTACACGGCAACAGATTCTTCTGGCAATACAGACTCCTGTTCCTTCGATGTAAATGTCAGAGGCAAGTTATGTTTCAGATTTTGGGTCTTTAACATTATACAAAATGTGCCATGATAGATTTTTCTGTCTGTCTGTCTGTCTATAAGTCTGCATTCATGTATGTATGTATGTATGTATGTATGTATGTATGTATGTATGTATGTATGTATGTATATATGTATGTATGTATGTATGTATGTATGTATGTGTGTATGTATGTATGTATGTATGTATGTATGTATGTATGTATGTATGTATGTATGTATGTATCTATCTATCTATCTATCTATCTATCTATCTATCTTTGTTTTATATCTGTCAGTGTTTATATATGTCTGTCTGCCTGTCTGTCTGTCAGTATATTTTGATCGGTGGATGGGTGGATGGATGGATTGATGGATTGATAGATGGATGGATTTGTATAACTACATTTGTACGTGTGTCAGAGGAGCTTTCAGCTATTATGAGGGTGGGACTGGGAGGGTTACAGTTAAAAAATTCAGCCTTAGGCCGAGGGTCACAATATACATTTTTTAGTTTGTAATTGGTGCAATTTGAATGAGTTGTATAAAAAACCTTCACAACAATACTGCCATGCATAGGGAATCATTTACCATTTTAACATATGTACTTGTAACCTCCTTATTCTATCAAGTACATTCATGTCAAATATGGGGAAAAATATTCACAGTTTTCTCAAAGAAAGTGAATCCTAATTTTTTGTTACTTATAACATCAAATTTCTTTTAAACATATGCACTTGTAACATTGGTATTCTAACCACGTATATTTATTTCAATTATCAAATGTCTACAAATGAACAAAATTGCAGGTATTGGATTAAAAAAAAACATTGCTATTGTTTTCTCATAGACTCCCATGTATAGTATATCAACATTTTTGATGTATAAAAGCCTAGTTTCTTGTACTCATATGCACGTTTTATGTCTAACTTCAAACAAAGTACATTTATATAAATTATCAAACATGAATAAAAGTACAGATACAGCTAAGTTTTGTACGGAAATTGTTCACAGTTTTCCTAATTGACTATCATGGATTATACTGTGATATGTATGGAGGAAACACTTCATCTTGGCTGTCGTGACTCTGTCCGAAGGCATGCATGACCCTTCATTCGTGCCCCTTCAAAAATGCTTGCGCGAAAAACTGAACCCACTCAAAAATACCGGTCTCCCCCTGTAATTACTGTCCAGTCCCTTAGCTCATTAATACATCCTATATTTGTACAGTCAGCATTGTTATAGTTAAAAATTGGATTCAGGTCCGGACAAGAATTGTATTTGTCAACAATGACAATAGTCATTACATGTGTATGAGTTTGTCGAAGAGCAAAATACTTGGCATACTCACATGCTATAGGGAGTTGAACAGGAAACAGCATTTGATACATCAAACAAGAAAACTGAAAGTATGAACAAAAATTACGGTAGATGACCCTTTAATATCTTTGCTTGTATAAACACAAAGTCAGTGGTTCTATCAAGGATACGTTATACGCACATTTCAAACTTTTGAATTTGGAGGGAGATGGGAGGAGGGGTTCTGGTCACAATTTAGAAAGGTGCATCAGGGGAGGGCCATATTTTAGACAGGATCAGCAGGAAGGGTTACATTTTACATGATAGACAACCCTTAGTTTCTACCGGCCAACGCCCCTCATAATAACTGATATTATTTTGTTGAAGTAAGTCTATTTTAAAGTGTGAGATTAATTTATGCGCATTAATTTTGAATTTTCTCTTTTAACCGATGCTTTTGATTTCTGTACGAAAAGATGTTAAATAGTGGTATGTATAAATTAAATCGCAGACGTAGAAGCTCCTGAAATTATCTGTCCAGAAAACATCAAGAAGGACACAGACCCCGGAGAACCAACAGCTAAACTAATTTGGTCTTTGCCCGATGCTACTGACAATTCAGGAAGGGTTAATGTCACCAGTACCCACCAAGGGGAATCTGATTTTAACATTGGGACAACGGTAGTCACCTACACTGTTAGCGATCCTTCCGGGAATGTTGTTGAATGTTTCTTTATAGTTACTGTGACAGGTTAGTCAAATGTGTATCTTTCTATTGTTCGCATTGGTGGAACACAAGGACATAGTATTTGGATCATTGGTCTGGGCCTTTGATGATTGAATTCGGCTTATGACAATTCAAGAATTTGTGTTAGATAACTTGCTTTGATTTTCAAGCACTAACCGGGTCACCTCAGCACCTTCAGAACAAGACAATATTATTTGATTGCAGGTTTCGATTTTTTTATTTTATTTTTCACTTTTGTCCCTATTTTATTGTAAATCTATGATATGCACCCTGTCTAACTATGTTGCTCATTTGTGTCATTTGTGTTTTCATACTCATAGATAACGAAAACCCAATCATTAACTGTCCAAATGATATAGAAGCATCAACTGATCATAGGGAACCAACAGGATCAGTAGATTTCCCATTACCAAATGCTACTGATAACTCAGGAAATGTGACTTTAAAAGGTAGTCACATTCCAGGAAGAAGTTTTCCTATCGGGACAGTTGTTGTCTCCTTTGTTGCTAGAGATCCTTACGGAAACACAGAAACATGCAAATTTAACATTACTGTGATAGGTAAGACTGCTTGTAATATTTAAGACTCCTTGTAACATAATTCTCTTTATCACGGTCAAAAACCATTCTAAAAGCACGATCAATCCATTTGAACTCACAAAGTCATACTTAGGTTTAAGTTGTACACTGCCTTTGGTCATCCGATGACCCGTTTGCAAGGAATATGTGAACACAACAGTCAACATATACCAAGGGAGGATCAAACTGTTGTAGCACTTTCAGTCATTAGAACCACTCTTATGGAAATGAATTTGCGGCAAATTATATCCGCCTGTTGTGTTAAATAATATTACACCATGGGTCGCAAGTTTGAACTCCCAAAGATCCCATTCTACTAATATTTTATCAGGTCCAGCCCTTCGACTATTTTAGTTCATAGTTTTGTAAGGAATGTCCGCATATTATCATCATTCTTAAATGAGACTGATGAATAATTTGTGTCGATACACTCTTATTTATTGAACAGGTCTCATCAACGCTGTTACATTCTGTACGATGTTCTATCTTGTGATTTTTATTTGCGAGTTAAACAATTATCCTCAATACTTTCTTTATAAAGATGATGAAAAGCCATCCATATTCTGTCCCGAGAGTATTGTCACGTCTGCAGACTATGGCAAAACAACGTCAGTTGCTAATTGGTCAATTCCAACAGCTTCAGATAATTCGGGTGGCATTGTGACGCTGAATAATAGCCACGATCCAGGCATTTTGTTTCCGTTGGGAAAAACCGTAATTATCTACACTGCCACTGATCAATTTGGAAACAGCCATTCGTGTAGCTTCAATGTGACAGTGATTGGTAAGTTATTACCTTCAATCAATTGTTTCCTGCTTCGTTTTATTCATGAGATATGTACCGACGAGCAAAAACTATATTTGAAAAGTAAAACAAAAATAAATTCAAAAGAAAACTGAAATTTGAACAGCTGCCGAGCAATGATCTAACCAATGGCCCTAACAAGACAAACGCAAACTCAATAATATATTCACAGCATCATTATAATTGAAGCAATAAACTCTGCGTCGCTTATTAAAAGTTCATTGACCGGAAATTTATAAAGCTGCAAAACAGAAGAGTGAAATAAAAACTTGGACGATTGAGCAAACAAATCACGCCATCAAACGGACAGAAAACCCTTGAAGGATTTTAAGTACCGTTGAAAAAGGTGTAATCAATGGGCAATGCAACAGAAGAACTCAAGACAACAGACGGGAAAATAACTTGCAAGACTGAAGGGAAAGAACATGACAATACTTACAATAAAACTTGGTGACGAGGCGCTGGGTATGTTGTTATCGACACGGAAGGCGTGCCATAATAAATACCTGTTACATGGTCATGAGGGCTGCAGAGCTCGTTTATCACCCCAAGGGGCCATGCGTTATAAGAAGCACATGGCTTGTCCAAAAGGCCGTAGGCCAGGTGGTATAGCAATGTATTTGTGCTAACGCAACGCCATGAGGTAAATATCCATGGTGAATCTGTGGGTCCCATTCATGTTCATTCAAACCGGTGTGGATTTTACTTACCCGCGATAAGACAGTCATTTAATTTGCTGTAGGAAAACATAAATCTTCCACTATGGCATGGCATGGCCGGCCATGAAGTCATGTTCCTTGGGGGAGTATAGTGGATAGTGATACTGATATAACATTTTAATATGTTTCATGTATTGTTCGGTCAAATATTTGAACGCTTATTCAATTACTTGTTTCTTCTCAAATTAATTTATGTATTTATTAGGGGTGTTGGTTATTTGTTTATTTTATGTATTGTATATAATTTATTACCACTTGTTCGTTTGTTCTGTACGGGTGATTATTTATTTACATGTTTTGGTTTTGCTTATTGAATTTAGTTTGTTGTTACTTGTTTGCTTGCTTCTGTTTATTTGATTGCTGGGTTTAATTTTTTATTTTGGTTACGTCAGTTATTTTGTTTGTTTATCCTGGCTTCCCCGTAGTTCCACTCACGTCCCTGTGTAAAATCTAATGCTGTTTATCTGAGCGAAATTAACTAAAGCAATTATTTCCCATTATTTATTAAAATTTGAAATTTGATCAACAGGCACCAGTGGGTATGGCAAATTTTATAACACTGCGTTTAATGTAAACCTGGAATTTTATATGACTTACTTTATTTGTACTTTGTACTAAGCTATTTACTTCGCCAAATTATATTATTGATTGAGAAACAGCGCATTGCCTTCGCTAATGAAACCTTCATGTGTTGTCAATAACTACAGACTCTGAACCTCCTGTGGTAACGTGCCCAGCAGACCGGAAGGCAGCAGTAGACCAGAGGTCCTCCGTAGAAGTGTTCTGGTCCTATGATGAAATCAATGTCACTGACAATGCTGATCAGAATCTGACAGCAACAAGCGTCGACAGCCCTGGATCTCTCTTTTATCTTGGTGAAACCCTGGTAACATATACAGCTGAAGATGCTGCAGGAAACCTTGGAAATTGCACATTCAAAGTGACCGTCAAAGGTGAGGCTACTGCATATTGACGAGCGAACGTTGGTATTTTTTGTAGTAATCGTAAAATGAGCGCAAACAAGCTCTGAGCTCTTTGCATATTTTTAATACTAATTGAGTATATTAACTCCGTAATATATGATACTTTATACTCAATGCAGATGTTCCACATTGTCGACATTAATGATCAATGAAAATCGTGCTCTGTAACATTGATAGTTCATCCCAATCGATTTTCAGGGACAATGAGGCTTTCAGATGGATTACTACCTCGTGGAGGCAGACTAGAGAGATTGTACTTTGATGAGGATGGAAACTTTCTAGAGTACTGGACATTCAATGCAAGTGATTGGACGGGTTCTATTGCAGATGCTGCTTGTGAAGTGATAGGTAAAGTTTAGGCATAACTTTGAAATGAGTTAAACTTAAATGGTGGGTTTCAAATTGAATAGAAAAGAGGTAGAGGAGTATAAATTGTTGAAATCAGGTGAAAAGCTCATATCTATGCATCATATACGCATCTTGTGGCAAATCTCGTTTCTGTTGTTTTTCCATTCTTTGTAGCAAAACTTAACTGATGTCTTCAGCTTTCTTCCTCAATAAAAATACAAGCACATGCATTCTTGTCGGGCCGAAAAGTTATAGTAACTGTACCTTGAAGTGAGAAGTGTATTCTTTTCAAATTATTTATCAATATTTGCTACTTCCATGTAAAAATATATTTTCTTTGTAAGGGTACGACACAGGCATCCCTCCAGAAATGTATTGAACATGAGAAGCCTACCTGCTGTCAACCCCATTACCAAAAATATAACAAAAATCAGTATATTGACCTTTCGGCCATTTAGACACGCGAATTTGTCTTATTCAAGTTTTTTATTGCAGTAAATTAGCTGCAGATGTGTTCTTAATAAAGTGACCAATGGAATATTAACTAACTATGCAAAATGATGCAGTGAATGTAACATAAGCTTCAGCTACAAATCGCCATTGTCTCGATTTAGTGATTTCATCAATGCAGATAGAAGTGTATTTGGTCAACAGACGTGAGCATAACTAAAGGAAACAATTTTAACTGAATCGTAATATTGCGATTTCACTCTAGGTTATCCTCTTGGTGCGGCAGTAATATTTCCTATGGCATTTTATGGAAATGGCGAGGGGCGAATTTTACAAACGGATTCGTCATGCATCGAAATATCATCAATAACTAGCTGTACACAAACTAAAACACCTAAAGACACCAAGACAGGACCTAGACAGGACGCTTCTATTCTGTGCCAAAGTGAGTATATTACGTGTATTAATGACACACATCGACAAAGCAGTGATAGCAACATTAAGTCTCAGATCGTGTGTGTTTGTGTGTGTCTGTGTTTGTGTTTGTGTCTGTGTGACTGTGTGTCTGTGCGTGTCCTTTTGTGTTTGTGTACGTACGTACAAATATAGGAGTTTGCGCCAACCGATTTAATATGAAAGATGGTGAAACTGTCTGCAAAGAATTAGGTAGGAAGGGCTTCCATTTGTTAGTGGTACCGGAAATGTAAAATGTCCCTATTTATATGACATAAGGTGAGCCTAGTATGTATGTATGTATGTATGTATGTATGTATGTATGTATGTATGTATGTATGTATGTATGTATGTATGTATGTATGTATGTATGTATGTATGTATGTGTGTGTGTGTATATTTATGTATGTATGTATGTATGTATGTATGTATGTATGTATGTATGTATGTATGTATGTATGTATGTATGTATGTATGTATGTATGTATGTATGTATGTATTTCCGGATATATAGATGTATGTATGTATCGATGTATGTATCTGTGTATTGATGTATGTATCGATGTATGTATCTTTATATGTATGTACGCTCGTACACACGTTAATACTGATACATGTATATATGCACACTGGCATGCACATATACGTACATACAAGTGCACCTACAAATCCACAGTATATACTAAAATTTACTGGCTAAATGTTTAGTTTGCAACACTCATAGCCACATTTAAGCAATAAACCACACCAAACGACAGCATACCGCGAGATTTTAAGCGGGTCATGACATTTAAGTCCGAGTAGTGATAGTGAGTGCAAACGTTAATTGAACTGCTGATCTGATTAATTGGTCTTATACCAAAATATTAAATTAAATTGTGACGTTACGCATAAAAAGGAATTTTTCTCTAGCTTAAAGCTCGTGCCTGTTCCAACTTTGCTATATTGCGGATATGGCAGGATTGTTTTAACCAATCTGATCACAGTAATTGCGCCATCAACTGGTACGATACAATTAAAGTTTTGGAATGCTTGTTTGGATTCTATACAAGGTCAAATAAATGTTCCCGTCAACAGGTTGTGCTTGATGCAGCAAATGTAATAGAAATCCGTTGAAATGTGTTTTTATCTATTGGTTCTATATTTTTCTCTATTTCAATGAGAATTCCCATGTTGAGGATAAATTCGTGGCGTATATTAAAACGATCTCGACATGACAAATAATACGTTTTTCATTTTTTGAAATGAGTCAGATAGTCCAAACTTACATTTGTTCTTTCATTTTAATTTTATTTCCACAGGTGGAGTCCGACTTGTCGGTGGTTCAACACTTTATGAAGGCAGGGTGGAAGTTTACTATCATGGAATGTGGGGTTCAGTGTGTGACGATGATTGGGATATTTATGATGCAACTGTAGCATGCAGACAGCTTGGTAGGTATTCTAAGGTCAATGTCTGTAAATAATCCAGATTTCCATATAAAGTTACAAGTGCTTCAGTGATACCAGTATGTAAAGGATAAAGCAAAGTCTCTCATTGTAATAAGACTATGATGCTGTAGTCCGTATTAAAGAAACTTGTGATTTATACTTCCACAAATCCTATATATTATGATTACTTCAAAGACTGTCAGTGAAAATACGCAAATGCGACCATCCCTTCTGGAGTAGGTAGCAGTGACAACTATGGTTTAGTTGTGACATAGAAAGACCATGCAACTTAGGTAGTATGCGCCTCGAAAATGAAAGCCTTAAACTTTTGCTCAAACTTTCCTAAGTGAAACTTTGAATCATTATCTTACCAAATCAACAATAAAATATATTGCATATTTTAACTTTAGGACATTTTTTTGCCGTTTTTGGTAAACAAATCTTCTCTGAAATTGCATAAGTGATTGCTTTGAAATTGGATGTGCAGTTTACTTAGGATGACCTCATTAGATTTGTTCAAATCATGGTGAAATTTGCACATTTTTATTTTTAAGGTAATTTTTGTCATTTTTTTGTCAAAAAGTCTTTCAGAATCTTCTTCAAACCATGAGATCCCTTTGATATTTGGTATATAGGTCCCTATGGATGACCTATTTCAGATTTGTTCAAATTGTGCAGAAATATGCAAATTTGTATTTTAAGAACAGTTTTGGTATTTTTGGTCAAGAAATTTGTTTCTCAAAAACTGCTATTCTGATAGCTTTGGTATTTGATTCACTGGCTCCTAGGAATTATCTCATTAATGATGTTTTGAAAAAATTGATGAAATGTGCAAATTTGTAATTCTGGGACAATTTTTGGCAGTTTTGGTAAAAAATGAGTTTTTCGAAAAAGTACTCGTCTGATAGCGCTCAGATTTTATGTATAGATTCCTATAGATAAACTAGATGTAATA
This sequence comes from Ptychodera flava, assembly GCA_001465055.1. Lineage (NCBI taxonomy): Eukaryota > Metazoa > Hemichordata > Enteropneusta > Ptychoderidae > Ptychodera > Ptychodera flava. The sequence continues at coordinate 67,833 of LD343236.1, forward strand.
TGTTTAAATTACAACGGAATTTGCATTTTTGTATTTTTGGGGCAAGTTTTGCCATTTTTAGTCAAAAAACTTGTTTCTTAAAAAAATTGCTCTTCTGATAGCTTTGATATGTGGTATAAAGTTTCCAAGGAGTTATTTCAATAAGATATATTGATATTATGATGAAATGTGCAATTTCCCTTTTTTGCGGTCACTTTTTGACAATTATCGTCAAAACATTTCATTAAAAAAAAAACTACTACTCTGAAAGGTTTGGGTGACAAGTTCTTGGGGACTATCTTAATGTGGTATGTTCAATTTACGATGAATTCTTCAATTGAGTGTTTTTGCAGCTATTTATGCCATTTTTCATCAGGTGTGCCACTGAAATGAGCTATCAAGAATTCCAAAATCAAATATCTTGTTCATATGTGCACTTGTAAACAACCCATGCTAATCAAGTATATTTATATCAGTTATTAAACATCTATAGATGAACAGATATTGCTACTTTTATATTGGACAATACATGTTCATAGTTTTCTTATAGTCGACTATCATTTATAGTGAATCAACATTATCGATGAAACCTACAAATTACATTTTTTGGACACGCATGCACTTTTTACCTGCCTCTTCAAGCAAAGTACATTTACATGAATTATCACACACATATGTTTTGATATTTTTTGGACAAAGTGTTATATCGGCCACATTTTGCCTTCCTTTTGGGAGGGGGACTTCAAAAGTATAGCAAGTCAGAAGGGGGTCTTGAACACACATTGCATGTTTGTTGGGGGAAATTGAGTAACAGGGGAGGGTCACTTATTTTCATGCATAAGGGGGAGGGTCACTAATTTTTGCGCATGAACTTTTGAAGGGTCACTATTTTTGATGCAGCGGTGTTTCAAAACACACCGGCCCATCCCCCCCCCCTGTAATTTATGTCCAGTCCCTAAGTCAGGCAAATAGTCACCTAGCCTAATAATATATAATATCGGCCGCTAGGTCGCTTGTTGACTTTAAACACTACCTAGAACTATAGTACAATGGTACATCCTAACCCTAAAACAGGCCAACATCCTAAGAGTAAAAGTAGCCTCATGATTGCTAGATGCATGAAACGTAAGTAACAGATAAGATAACTTTGTACTTTAAGTTATTTATGTAATATTTATCATATTTATGACGCTCTGCCAATAGGCCATATGTGTACTGAAAGGAGAGAGAGAGAGAGAGAGAGTGTGTGTGTGAGAGAGAGAGATATATAGATAGATAGATAGATAGATAGATAGATAGATAGATAGATAGATAGATAGACAGACAGACAGACAGACAGACAGACAGACAGACAGATAGATAGATAGATAGATAGATAGATAGATAGATAGATAGATAGATAGATAGATAATTTTTTCTGCTGGGCATAGATTTAACTTTGAATGTATTTTTTATGCTGACATCAATTCCACTGTGAGCTTATATATCCCAGATATTTCGGAGGGACTAAGCCCTTCTTCTTCATTTGATCCACTGCAATCACTGATCTCGAACTGCCACTGTCAAGTTCAGAACTCTTTACATCCTTGCATGACAAAATTAAAATTGTGTAGCAATTATGCAATATTTTCACGTGCATGTAAAAATGTCAGGGTGCCCTCTAGTGCGGTGTGAGCCTGCTGTTTTTTTTATTCCGTTGTTTATTGTGTTTCTTAATCATAAATGATTCCCTTAATTGAATGTAAATTTCATTATTTTTTGCTGTTTTTCTTTGCCTGTCACTCGGAAATTATTAATTGTATGGGACTTCCCGTTGAAGTATATTTGGTTGTTATTTCTGTAAGTGTCACCTGTTTCCCCTATGTAGACTCCTTACAAAAGCTGCATGAAATTGTGTACACAAGGTCGGTGGATTTGCAGTTGCTGTGGTGGCTTATATTGTAACACGACAACTCGTGTTGATAGCTGGATGCATGAAACTTAAGTAACAGATAGAATTACTTTGTACTTTAAGTAATTACTGTAATAAGTATATTCATGTCAAAGGGTAAATTGAGGTAAATTTTGAGAGCGTGACATGCTTGGAGATTAAGTTGACAAGACATTCGTACCAGTAACATTTGCACAAACTATTGAGAACCTTGGTGGCACCAAATGTTATTTGACTGACTTATACTTGTGATTGACAATGGATTCGTTCAAGTCATAGCACAGGAGAGAACATTATATAGATATGCAGCAATCTAAATCGATCTTCTGTATTCATAAACTTGTAGTACTACGCAATTAGAAATTGATAACTAAAGGCAATCGTGGTGCTCCATGACCATTTCGACAATTGAAAATACCACAATGTGAATCAAATTATCATCGACATTATGGATACATTTTCCTAAAGTTAACTTAATACAGCTGCATTGGCGATACTGGTTCTACGTCATAAACATTTTTGCAAGAGAGCAAAAAATCACGATAAATATTGATAAAAGTTATTTGTTCGTGTGTACTTTGAACTCCAGGTTTTCCTCTCGGTGCAAGGGAAGTCAAGAAGAATGCATACTTTGGAAGAAATGCAGTTGGTCCGATATGGCTATCAGGACTGAGCTGCGATGGAAGTGAACGAAGTCTAGCCGAGTGTATAACAACACAGAACTACAGAACAAATGATTGTAAAATTGAAAAGACAGCTGGAGTGGTATGCCAAGGTATTTTAACGGACAGGTTATAACATAATACTAATTTTACAGTCAATTCAACTTTTGATCTCAACACGCAGGATTTTAGTCACTGAAATTTTCGGTTGCAACACTACAACCTTCGTCAGCAGAATAACCCTATCTAATGTCATGACCTATCGGACACGTGACATCGAAATCGGGTCATAGATTTTTGGTAATTTATATCTTCCACTGTCTCCATTAAGGGACGGCTGGTTAACTCGGATACATATCGCCTCCTTGACGCCCCTTTCGAAGTATAGGGGATCCCTATTAAGAATTTCTACATTTTCCAAGTCCACAAAGTGGTCTGGTGATTCAATGTGGATATGTTGGGAAAACTCCGATGTTGTAGAGCTGGGACGCCGGTGTTCAAGAAATCTGTTTTTTAGAGATCTCTCCGTTTCACCGTTGTAAAATTGTGTGCAGGGGCCCTTATCGGTCTGACCTTGACACGGAGTCATGTAAACAGGACCAGTGATGTCTTTCTTGGCACTTTTGTCCTTGGGTGCAACCAGTATTTGAATTTCACGTCTAATCACCCGTTGCAACATAAACTTGGAGTGATACAAATCCTCTTACATCAGGTAGAGTCCGTTATTACCGATGCGACTGATTGTGTAAAAGAAAAGCAACACATCACGCAGGCTCTCGCGAAATGTGGGTATCCATCTTAGACGTTCAATCGAGTCAGTAAACCGAAAGCGACCACCTCAAAGCACGAAAAGACTTCGTTCGCAAAGGACAGATTGTTCTACCGTATGTGAAGGGTATTTCTGAGGCCCTGAAACGGACTTTCAACTCCTACGGCATAATCGTTTGTTTCAACCCTACTGAAACACTACGCCAGTTACTGGTTGCCACCTAGGACAAAATTTCAGTGACTAAAATCTTGTGTGTTGAGATCAAAAGTTCAATTGACTGTAATTGGCTACCAACACAGACGGATTTCCATGCAAAAAAAATACAAAAAAATAATACTAATATGTGTAATTCGCTAAAGATTCTGAACACGTTGAAGATTGAATATAATTATTATCTTAAAGTGGCACTCCCATTTTTAAAACACATTTTTTTAATGCCAACGGTCGATATTTGACGTGGCGACTGCGCGCGGATCGCGAGATATCGATAAAAACATGCCATTTCCCGAGCGTATTTTTCACATTCCAAAGTTTTACGATTGTTTCTGATTATGACGCGAAATCCCCCGAAGGTTTGTTGTTGTGCTGATTGACGATATTCTAGGGAGTCCATAATAAGTTCGAACGACGCAATTTTACCTCCCATTGCGAAGACTTTTGCCTTTACCACAGATCAGTTTTTGAAAACTTCTTAGCTTTTGTCGTTTTCATTATTCTAAATCAGTTGTATTATATTTTTAACCAATACCACATAAACATCAGTTTTTAAGTGTAAAATATTAGCCGCCTCCGGTGACTACATTTTGTCGTCTGCCACACAGTACGTGTGCTTCGCCACGCGCATGGCATGCGTCTATGCATACCACGCAGGGGCTGCTATGTATCAACTGCACGTAACTTGGCTAGTCACCTATGCGAATTCTGGTGGAATCAGCAAAGATTGTTTTTCGTTTTTTCACCGAGTCAGTAAGACTCAGCTTTCTCCCACGATCACCAACGCAAGTGGTACTGCGGCGTACAGCAGCGTCAGTGTAGACTCGTACTCCATAGCTTAGTTGACAATGGCCCCAAAGCCGAACGTTCGATGTTTGGAAGCTGAATTTAGGTGGGCCACCGGAATTCAAACTTTTACTTTTTTGAAGACATGTTTTTATCGATATCTCGCGATCCGCGCGCAGTCGCCACGTCAAATATCGACCGTTGGCACTAAAAAAATGTTTTAAAAATGTTACCAAGTGTGAGTGCCACTTTAAGCTTGTATTGAACTGTGTAAGATAACATATATGAAGAATTGTCAAGTTTATTAATATTCACATATGTTCGCACGTTTGGTAACACGTACTAAGAACATTTGAGTGTTGTTGTGTAGGTAACACTGGATCAAAATTTTATGTCTTATGTAAATTTAATTGTGTCAGCCAAAATTTAGTTGTCGCTTGAAATTTTGACAAAATCGTTTTTCACTGTGATTTATATTTACTCTGTATTATATTATAGCTTTGTCAATACCAGAGAATTTTGTAACGTCATACCGCCACATTATTTCTGATAATGTATCGGATTATTCAGCATCGTGGCCCCACAACTAGCATAACAATACAAGGTTTTTGTTCGTAAACGATTTGTTTCACAATGCGATCAAATTTGGCCGTGTTAGAGGACTTTTTAGTTTACACCTCAATAGACTCCAATGTATAAGACACTTCTCCATAGACTCCAATGTATAAGTCAGTTCTGCATAGAATCCCATATATAAGGCCATGTAAAATAAAAATTTAGTAACTCATCGTATTCATATTACCAAAAGGATGCAGTCACACAGTTTTTAGCCCCACGGATGAACTTCAGGGGGCTTATAGATTGGGTCATGTCCCTCCGTTCACGCAGATAGATCAGATATTTTGACAAAATGTCACGTGACCTCGGTGACCTTTGACCTCAATATACATATTTGTCCATAACTCAGTAACCACAAGGGCTACATCCTTCATATATGGTATGATGGGACACCTTATGACGCGAGCCAATAGAGCTAGACGTCTGATTTTTGGTATATAGGGATAACTTAGCAAGACAATTTTTTTGACAAAATATCACGTGACCTTAATGACCTTTGACCTGAAAATTTACATATTTGTCCATAACTCAGTAACGACAAGTGGTATACCCTTCATATTTAGTATGATGGAAGACCTTATGACGCCACATACTGAACCTTATTAATTATGCGCATATCTAATTCTGAGCAAACCAATAGAGAGTATATAACTATAGGATATAAATTTTTTGACCAAATGTTATGTGACCTCGATGACCTTATACCTAAAATATACGTTTATGTCAATAAATAAGTGACCACAAGTGCTATGTTCTTTGTATTTAGTAGGATGGGAGACCTTATGACAACAAACGCTTTACCTCATCAATTATGCACATATCTAATTCTGGGCAAGCGAATAGAGCCAGAGGTCTGATTTTTGGCATATAGGGATTAATTAACAATACAATTTTTTTTCAAAATGTCACGTGACCTCGATGACCTTTCACCTTGATTATACATATAAATGCACAACTCAATAACCACAAGTTCTATACCCTCCAATTTTGATAGGATATTAGACCTTTAGATGTCACATCTTGTACCTCATTTATTATGCGCACATGTATATCTTGGCTGGCCAATACAGCTAGAGGTCTGATCTTTTTTCCCGATTTAGAACCATAACTTAGACATGCCTCATGTGTTTTGAATTGGGAACAACGACATAGACCTATGTGCCCATATATCTCAACATATACACTCCAGTGATACTTATTAATGACCACATTTCCCTGCCAAATCAACACTAATGCTCCTATTACAAGTGGGGACTATGTCATTGTCAATGACTTGTTGCTTAGATATTAGGTAATTTTAAATTCGGATTCACTATTTTATATGCAAGGAAATATTTGAAAGAGAATAAATATCTCATGTGAATACAGCATTAATATCAATTCAAGTCGATTGCAATAATTGTATTGCTTGCCAATTAACTCAAAGTACATGACTACGAGTGGTATTCTCAATATTTGTAATGCAAGGTCATGTCAGACTGTCAGATGTCAGCGAAGGAATAGTAGAAGTCTTTTACAGAGGTAGATGGGGGAAAGTATGCCATGATTCGAACTGGGATCTCTCCGAGGCAGATGTGGTTTGCAGAGAAATAGGCAAGTTTGAATATTTTTATTTACTTCAAGTGTGGTTCGCGAGATTTGTCAGCAATTGTGGCTACTAATAGCAACAGCTTGCATATTGTAAGTTATATTAATATAGAATAGCTTCAATAGCAGACACTTAACTGTTATAATTGCAGGCAGATGACAGGCTGGGTAAAAACGCAAGTTTGATAACCACTGAGAATTTTACACCATGCATGTGACCGAGATTACTAAGATTGAAGGTGTTACTGCGTTGTTCGTATTTCTTTCCAAAACGGTTATCAGGGACCTGTTTCCTTTACAGGAAACAAAAATCAAGCTCCTGCCAATACAGATGTCCATTTTATTACACTCTATGGTATTAGAACCTTATCAAGCATCTTCAAAAAATGGACAAAACGTATTTTCCAAGTTTGCATATTACCATTGTGTCCTGTTTTCTACTCTTGACTGCCCAAAAATTAACAGAGATGCACTTATCATACCAAATCTAGTATTCAGGTCTTAATCAATTTTATGCCATCGATTGTTTAAAGACTGTCCAATTCAGACTGAATCAAGATCGTATAAAAGGCTTCAATGAGTAAAACACCGGAAAAATTCGAACTTTTTATTTTGTACCACGCAAGTATTTGGGCCTTGTAAACAACGTCTCTGTGGAAAAACCAGAGGTTTCAATTGCCGTAATTTGCATTTTGTAATTTGTATTTACATAACGACTGACAACAATGATTTGTACTGGGAAAGGAATAATATTTTTGGGAGATTATTCAAATTAGTGTCGTGTACTTCTCATGCTCAAAATAAGTACAGAGTCCAAATAAAAGAACTAATTTAGGCTTTCAGAAAATACAAAAATACATAATTTAGTTTGTTTAAATGTTATTTTTTCAGCTAATGCATTGTTTGAAATGGCCGAATACTTGTCCTGGCACATTTAAGTTTTCTTTTTTTTACGTTGGGAATATCAATATCACAGTTAAGCTTTTGCTCAGATAACATGACAAGCACATTCCTGCTGTTTTAATTCAAGGGTTCACCAGTGGCGCCAAATGTGCAAGCGGATCAAAAGGCAGCGACAGAGGGTACGAAAGCTGGATGTCTGAAGTTAACTGTAACGGACAAGAATCAAGCATATTTCATTGTAAATCAAAAACACCATTCAAATATACTTCCTGCAGAAACGTAGCAGTTGTCACTTGCAAAGGTGCGCTATTTCCGTTTGTTTTAATAATATGAAGTTTACTGTTGGTGGTAAATAGAAAGCTTCATACCTTACAACACTTGGCCTGGTTGACACTAATCAGCTCGTGTTATTTTTATACAAACTGAAAATAAAACAAGTTTAAATAAATACGATTAACGTGAATTACCGTAGTTGCCTTGTTTTATTTCAATTTATAAACAGAAGGTAACTCTTTAATTTATTAACTTATACTTAGCGACAAAAAGGAGTAAGACTTAGCCCTGTCTTTCGGTGATGTATTTATTGAATGTTTCGGAGTTAATATGTCAATGTCCTCTTCATATATTTTCATCTGTTAAGGAGAGGAAGGGGGCTTACGTAACGTTTAGAGTAATGCTATGTCTGAATGATAAGCTCTGGAAAAGTTACTCGAAAAGCACGTTTTCAGGTTTTCTGGGCCACTGAGTGGCATTATAGCCTTCAACTATTATTGTACTTCACTCTGTGAAAAAAGTGTGACGATTTAGAGCACGACAGGGCTAAAATTGGCGGTTTTCATGACGGAGATCTCGGCAGTAATCGGAAGACACGCAATATGACCACATTGGTCATAATATTATTCAACTGCTCCCTGGAACTATGCCTGTTCAGCCTTCTCTTCATATCCGGCAACGTAGCACGCAACTCCGGACTATCGAAGCTACTTTAGAAGCTGAATTGGCGTCAAGAGAAGACATAAAAAGACTGAATGAGAAGCTCGATAAACTTAGTTGCAAATCCTAACTGTATCCGTGAAAAATTGGACAAACTTCAAACAAGAATGAGCAACATAGGGGACGACATGTTGCATTTTTGGCATCAATTTCAGGACAATTCATCGAAATTGGATTCAAACCATGAATTATTTGCTAATATCAAACAGTCATTGGATGAGATAAAACAAGAAAATGCCCAATTACGACGTGAAAATGATGACTTAGAAAAAAGGGATAGAAGGAATAATCTTGTCTTTTACGGAATCGCACACAACTGTCCGAATTAAAGCTGACACTCTTCCGAAAACAAGGTAAAGCGTTTGTTGGGAGATAAACTTGGAGTTTGAATGAGTTCATCGTGTAGTAAATACACCTCCATTACGAGAAGGAAAAACTGATAATTGCAAAATTACTAAGTCCAAAGACAGGGGCAAGGTTTTAAAAAACGTCGATAAATTGAGAGATACGAATATCAATATAGGTGAGGACTTCTTTAGAAGAATGCGAAAGATACGTGCCAAGCTGTTTGCCTTCTGAAAATCCCAACTGGAAGAAAAAAATGCCGAGATGATTCATTTCCGTCACGACAAATTGATTATCATCGATGATGAAGGGGCAAAAACTATTTTTAAAGTCGACGAAACTTTAGGACAGGTGAAAGAAATGCGACGTTCGGGCTAGGAGAAAGGCCAAGCTCAAAGGAATCAACGCAGTCATTTTTGTTTTGGAACACCAGAAGTGTGAAGTGTAAACCATGACTTTACGTCATTTTGTTCACAGTTTGATGTAGTAGGACTGTTGGAAACTTTCTGTCTAGCGAATGATTTCATTGATTTTTGCCTGGTCTACAAAGCACTTTACCCGCCGTAAGACACGCGTAAAAGGGTCGCCCTAGTGGCGGAACATGCAGGTATGTGGAAAACGCCATAGCTTGCAAAATCAACAAAATTTACAGTGATATCGAGAAATCTGTTTTCTTAGATTCGATAAGTCTGTATTGCAGTTTGATAAAGAAGTGATTCTGGGTACTTCAAACCAGATAATTCCGCAGTAAATTTTGATACCTTGGCAGATAAGGTCATTAAATTACGAAGGGTAATCTCTGAGAAGTATTTCATACTTGGTTGAGATTTTAAAGAGAGAACAGGATGTGAGGATGATTTTATTGCACAGCATTCTGCTTATTATCTCCCTATAGAAAATGATAATGAAAAGCCTCTGACTTCGTAATATCGAGGAATTCGAAAGATGATATTGTAAACGACGCAGGTAAAGCTTTGCCAATCATTTGTAAGTTTCGATTTACGTATTGTCATTGATCGGCTAGAAGGTGACAAGGGCAGGAATATAACTTTTGCGACCCCAAATGGTCGCAGGGTAGTCGACTATTGTCATTTATCTTGTAGTATTATTTTTTGTCATGTAAATTATTTTAGAGCTCGAGTTTTGTCGAGGTTTTATAAAGGCCATTTTCCTGTCAACGGTTATATCAATTGTGTAAATACTTCTCAACAAACAAACAATAAACGTGATGTTTTTGCCACTTCTCAATATATTAAGCATGCGAAGTACCCCTTTGGAAATGGGCCGGGGGCCTTGGAAAACAAATAAATATGCACAATCTATGTGCACCAATCAATTCTGAATTTGCACTTTAGTTCTAAACTCAATAATTTTTGTTTTAATTGATGGTGCAGCTTTAATTACGGTTCAAACTCACTCATAGCAGTATTTAGACTTTGATTACAACCGTTGAATTGAATTTTCTTTTTTATAACTGTCAGTCGAATCAGTGCGTCTTCTTGGTGGCAATACTCCATATGAGGGGAGACTGGAAGTTCTCATGACCAACACATGGGGCTCTGTGTCAAGGCATTCTTTTACAAAAGAAAATGCCAAAGTTGTTTGTCGTGAAATGGGTATGTATGACTTATATATTTACAGGGAAAGACGACTGAAACAACAGCATGTTTTAAAATTATGATGTTACCAAAAATCAACATCCTTGACTAACATTATTTTACTGAATTTGTGAAAATGCTCTTCAGGTGATACGCGCCTCAAAAAAGAAATGACTTCGATTTTTTGCTTAAACTTTTTTATAAAATTTTGACCATTCTCTTTCAAACCCAAGAGTACAAACCAGAGGTCAACGTACACAATCTGGTACTAAAGAAACAAAGTACATAATAAATATTCCCTACACTTGACATTCAAAACAACATCACCTTTTCAGGGACAACGAATACTTTCACTGTTATAATATTTGTAAATGTTTATTAGGATTCCTCACGGACGATGTACAAGTTTTACCAGCATCATACTTTGGCCATGGCTCTGGGCAAATGAGCATGTCAAATGTTCACTGCCAGGGAAATGAGAGGAGTCTCTTCAGCTGTGGTTATACTACGGATTCCTCCTCGGGTATCCATATCCAAATCGAGGATCTAGGAATAATATGTTCTGGTATGTATCTGTTGAAGTTACTATCTGCAAAATATTTATTTCATTATTAGTTCATTATTAGTCAATATAATTAATGTGACAAATTGGTTTTCCTAATGGCAATTCATAGGAATACTCATTATTGCAATTATAACTGAATGTATGAAATCTTTTGTGCATTTCGTTGATCACCACCAGGTATTTCTAAATGGCCGACATATCTTACTTAAGGGGAAAATGAGGTAAAAGAGTGTTCTCGTTAAAACTTTGCTCTTTAAACTTGTTAATTTGGTATGAACATTTGAGGAATTAATTTGATCAAAATGCAATTCACAAAATTGCAAGTATGTGGCTTATAAACCAAAGTTCCAACTAAAAACTCAAAGTCTATTAACGTTTTATGAACTATAACGATTGTACATCAGTTGCAAAGAACAGAAAAGAGAGTCCCATGGAGATATAGACGAGGTTGCTACTAAGCTCTTAAATTTGTTTTTTGTCTGAGGATTCATGGCGGTACGAGATGCGCACTAATTATTTTTAATGTAAAAGTGATACGAAAGTAATTTTAGTCAACTAATACTGCATTGGCAGGAATCTGTACAACTGAAAGTTGCCAATACTTTACATCGGTCAAACATTTACAGCGTCTTACATTTTTGAATTATGCGTGTTTTATGTAAATCAATGAATTTCTCATTTGAATTTTGTATTTACAAGCTTTTCGTTCGAGTTACTTAAAAAGAAAAACAGTCGCATTTCTCATTACTTACAGAAGTATAAACACAGTAACATAAGTTTTGCTCTTGTTTTTTCAATATAAAGCTTTTGTTCAATTATTAGCACTACCCCTTTGTATATTGTAACGACAGAAAAAAAGGTGATGAAGTCAAAGACTTCCTGTCCATAAATGTTCCTTTCTTCCATTAAACATTGTTGTGCCGTTTTCGAACTGTGCATGCTCTTCGTTTGTGATGCCATTGGATACCTCGGCAATGACTTTTCTAACTCTTCAAGACTACTTTGCATTTAATGGGTGCTTCTATGAAACATGCAGATTCATTGCGAAATTTCTGGCGACTCCTGCTTCCGCTAGGTGCCCCCTTATATTTTGCCCATGCTCATGAACCAAGTACGAACGGAAGGGATTCTGGAAGGAAAAGGATCCATCCAAATTTGTGAATTGCTTCTGTATTAGGCAACGGCCAATTAGATCTGTCTTGCTATAAAGTCCACTAACGTTGCTTAATGTCACATTTTATTTATTTTCACATCTTCAACGCTGATGATTTGTTGTATATCAACGTACAGGGTTATCTCTGTATGGTAACGGGGAGTCAAAAACTTCAACAAGCTTAGCCATTAACTTATAAAACAGCTATGTGTGCTCGGGCAGGAAAATAGAGATGATAATATCATTGCTGATCGTAGTATTATATAATTGAGTTGAAAGGGCATCTTTAAATATTGTCAGACAAGTATTCATGGTACATAGTGTTATATAATGTCACTATTTCAAACTTAAATCAAAATCAAATCAAGACATAAAATGATCATTCGCACAAAAAATTGTTAAACCCATCGTCCGGAATAGCTCTCCATGGTCGTCTCCGTAATTTGTATAACAAAGTCATGGTCTAGGCTTTCTGCGTTCAGCTCCGTTTGACTGCATTCAGCACTTCCTAAAGCGACAGACTGGACATGGTATGCCAAGTATACTGACTGAATTTCAAGTCCCAGGCTTCGGTAGTCCGTGTGGGCTACCATTTCATGGATTTAGTTGCCCCAGGGAAAAGTTGCCAGTCTGTGGACGTGGGACTACCGCTAATTTCGAGCTCCGATACTTACACTCTCAATGCTCGTGTTAACATATTGTTTACTGTTTATTTCTTCCTGCGATACAGCCTTTGTGAACAGCAGTTATGTTACCTTCACAATCCAATAACGAACATTAATATTATGGTTTATAGCCGAATATAACTCTTTGAATGGTATCGTTCAAATGTGCTCATATGGGGAGATTTTGCCTGTGACATAGTACGCTGAAACTCTTGTCAAAAATATTCATCTCTTTTTTGTGGTTTCATTTTCCATCTGTGTGTTTGTGAGTTTGTAGCTGTACTGTATACTGACAGGGCTAGACTCACGATCAATTGCTCTGCTTGAGCCGGTTTGATTACTCACTCAATGTGACTGCCGAGTAAAGTGCACTTGGATATATTTCTCCGTGGTCAGTTATCAAAATATGATATTGGCAGATGGCATATTTCTTTCCCTATACCTGGAAGGGAACATTATCTTCCACAATATTCATGGCAGCAACTTGTTTACCGCTTCACGCTTTGTAGATGTTCTGACAGCAGGTGAAAGGCGTGGTTTACAAGGCCAAAGTATCAACGGAGGACAACGCAGAGAAGGTTCACATCGGCCTCACTGATAACAAATTCAAGACGCGCTACACTAACCACTTGCGATCGTTCCGTTACGAGAAACACAAGAACAATACAGAGTTGTCAAAGTTTGAATGAACTTAAAAACTAAGGACGACATCTTTGACATTTCGTGGTCAATCATTGACAAAGCATCGAGCTACTCTAACATAAGCAAGCGATGTAATCTTTTCTATCAAAAAAGCAGCACATTATCAATGCTGACAAATCTACATTGTTAAACAAAGGCTCTGAGTTTGTTTTAAAATGTCGCCACCAAAACAAATTTTAATACCACCTAATAATAGAATGGCACATCCAAAGTAAAATCGTTGACATATATTGCATAAGTTGCATAAGTTTTGCATTCTGCAATCATCCGAGGGACATAACTAAATTTTCCTTTTTACTTGAAGTAATTTGTGTCAAAATATCCTTTTCAATGCATTACCTTATGCCAACAGGTGCAGTCAGGCTCCTTTCGAAAACATCAAATAATTCAATGTTCGAAGGAGATGTGCAGAAATACGGCAGTTCCGGTTGGCAAAATGTTCGGGTCCAATATTGGGCACAGGCTGATGCTGAAGTTCTCTGTAGGGAGCTTGGTAAGAAACATTTAAGCTTACTATTTACTCGCGTTACGTTACCTTTAATATGTAACAGTATAATTTGAAAGCAACATGCATATAAATGACGGCGTAAGGCTAGCCAAGACATGCAAGATTCAAAAAATAATTCTGTGTTCTAAATTGTGATGCTTCTACTGTAAAATTTCTTGGTTATGTTCTAAAATGTTATATTTATGTTCATAAAACCATACTGTTATTCAGCAAGTTTATTTTGATATTCATTACATTTTGATATTCATTATATTTATGCATATGTTTAACAAGTTGTTATGGAGTTGATGAATTTCGCTATTCAATTAAAATACTATTCTTATTTTCAGAGATTGAAAGTGTTATTTATAATATATTCCTATTTTCATGTATTTTACGTTTGTACTTAAAAATCGTATGTTTCTATTCGCGTATTCTTACATGTGTACATTTCGTGCTTTTATTCATGAAAAGTCCTTTGTGTGTCCATAGAACGAATTTACAAGTTCAAAATATTCTTGATGATAATTTCCTTCTATTAACGCTTGGTGGCGCTCTTATTGGCACGATGTAGCGATGGCGACAACAGTGTGTTTAACTCTGAATTTAGTGAGACAGTCAATGTATCAGTGCTGAATGGTTTTTATGCCGAGTTAAACTGCCTAGCCAACTTCCGGTGGCAGTTTGAATAAGATATCTTTCAATCAGAAAATGGTGAGATACCAATTAACCGTCAAATAAAGGAAGTGGCACGACAATACTTTACACTAATGAGTGCATGATAAGGAAGCGTAAAAAATAGCATGTCAATCAGTGATACCACATTAAGTTTACGACAGAAAACTAACAACAGAGAAGGATTTTCACTGAAACCGGAACTACTCACAGCTAGGCATGCGTGTGACCTTCGTTGTTATGTTCATATACATAAAACAGCTGAGCGAATAGGACTAATCTTATGCCACTCCGAAACGTCATTCATAATTATGGTCAAAATTTTGTTGTTTGCATTCAGTTCAAGGAATAAAAATACTCGCGACAGACAAGGTGCACGTATTTTATTACAGATTTTTACAGTGAGATTCAAGGGTCATGACCGTGTTCCGCGCGGGTTTTGGAAGTAATTATTATGTAAGATACTCTCAAGAAAGTCAAACTTTCGTGTAGGTTGTTCAAGCAAGTTCAGTTCTATATAGGCAAGCCAGTAACGAAAGGATATCCAATATCATCCAAAACTTAGATAAAATGATGTTTCTCACTGGTCATCATCTTTTGATACTTACTGAGATACGTGAACCTTGGTCTGAGAACATCAACGGCATTTTTTGGTGAAATGGTGTTTTTGCATGAAGGTCAAGAAACAAAATAGTCAAAGATGCAAGCAGCTTTACAGGGACCAAAGCATGGCGGTATTACAACCAAAACAATTTTAGTCCAGTTTGTCAGGTGAGAATTGTTTATTCCATATTCGATATGAAAGCATAACAATCAATGAACTCTGTCATTGTAACGACTCTACTATGAGGTATATATAAATTAGGTCGCTTCTTCTGCTACTAAAACGGCGAACGTTTTTACGAAAGAAAGATACACTATCCGTACAATTAAAATGTGACAAAGACATCTGCACAGGAAATACAAAATATCCCTACGATCATGTAAATGTGGCATTTTATAAAACTTGCAAAACAAATCATATTGTCAATTAAACCATCCATACAGTCAAAATGAAAACCTTGTTTGAAATGTAAAAGTCGGAGAAAGTTTTTTGGATTCATTCAATTATGAATGCTTGGTGTTTTGAGATAGAATTACAAATAACGATGTTGTATTCTAAGATTGGTGAAAAATTGTGACAGAAAACCCGACGAAGAATAGGAACAATTTGTCAACAAGATTTAAAGGTCAGGGACTTGATCCCTGGGATCAAGATTGTTTTAGTCTCTAAGAGGATTATGGAGCGCCTTTTGTTTTCCATTGAAATTGTAATGTAGCTTTCCCTGCGAGACAATCTGACCCTGGCACAGGCCTTCAAATGATGCTTGATAAAACTAACAATGCAATTTGCCTTGGCAAGAAAGTGGTCAACATATTTGTTGAAAGAATTTGTGCCTAGCATGATACAAAGATTTTTATGATGATTATATCTTATCTTTCGACCAGTTTGAGCGATCTATACATTGCTTCGAATCGATAAAGTTTGTGTGCGATGTGTGATAGTGAGCGTACGAGAGTGAGTGCTTCACGAACTCTACAGCGTGTGGAGGGGTAGCAGTCAGAAAAATTGTAACAACTTAACTCGGTTATTGAACCATCTTTCTTGAGATTGGGGATTTGGCAGAGCGGTTTTGTCTGTGGTTTCTCCGCTTGGTGACTGGGTACCGTACGTTGTGCGTTCGAACCCGATTGAAACCACCGTATTGCAAAGATTTCTATGCCGTTCATACACAGGCCATTAAAACGCCTCTGAAACGGTTCTGGGCAAATTATAGCGTACAAAGTTATATGTGGACGCTCCGAAGTGGTTCTGAAGCGTTTCAGATTTGAGACGGTTTAGTCGGTCCGACTTGAGCCGTTGTAGGGATTAACTCTATCAGCAAATCGCTGTGTGGCCGGACCGAGCCGCTTCAGAGGCGTTTTAAACGCCCTTACGCGACAGGTATTGTAGCATAAAACAAACAACAACCAATATACAATATTCACTTTCGTCATGGCTGCCGAACACAGTTCTACATCTCGTCGAAATAGCTGGTCAGACGACGAAATCAACTTGCTGATCTCAGTCTGCCTAGACGAAAGCATTTGAAGAATGCTAAACGGAACGTGTGGCGACAGCCTCGTGTACAAATAAAAATGAAGACAAGGCTCTACAGAGGTTAAAACCGGACAGCAGATCAGTGCCTCGGGGTCAGTGCCACCGTATGGCTCAAGGCACTGAAGCTAAAATACAAAGAAGTTGTCGACAGCAACAGACGGAGAGGCACAGGCAGAATATGGATGCCTTTCTTCCAAGAACTGTCTCAGATCCTCGGTAATCGGCCGTCTGTCAATCCCAGTAGAAACACCAACAGAATACCTGTTAGGTATGCTAAACATTGGGTGGACTTGATTGGGACGCCCCAGTTCATGTGACCGGAGCATGACCGGTTCTTTCCGTCACGTGGTCGGGGTCGTCCGGTGGATTCTCCAATCAAGTGGCCGCCATATTGTATTCGTGGTCTGCCCCGACCAAAATCGATCGGGCTATTCGGGTATCCCCGAATAAATGCGCGCGCAGAATCCCCGACCCAATCAAGTACGAACTTACTTGGCCTGGGTGCACCGGTCTACACCGGTCGTCCCAATCAAGCCCCCCCCTATTATTCTGAAAAACAACACATTCGAATTTAACAACGAATTCTACATCCAAAAATGTGGGTGCACTTGGGATTGCCATCGTCACCCGAGATTGCCAACATCATGTTTCACGAATGAGAACTGAAAATCATACGTGAACACACAACAAAAATATGACTATGGTGTAGATTCAGAGACGATATTTTCCTAATCTTCATCGGAACAGAACACGAACTCCACGAATTCATAACAGTAATTAACAAAATGCATCCTACTTTTGAATTTTCATATGAAAGTTCTTCACACGAAATGACATATCTTGACCTACTCATTTACAAAGGTCAACAATACAACAACGAAAACATACTAGACACTAGAACGTACACAAAACCAGCAGATACATTCCAGTTCTTACACAGAAAATCATGTCATACAAAATCAACCTTCAAGGGTCTGATCTAATGCGAAACATTAAGGTACATAAGGACATGTAACAACGAAGGGGACTTTAACAACAAAGTCAAAACATTTAATGAAAAATTACTACAACGAGGATATCCAAAACAAGAAATATCAAACGTCAATGAGGAAACAAATTACGCAACATGAAGAACACATTTAAATCACAAACAAACACACAACAACAACACTAATAAAGTGATATTTTCTACCACATTTAGTCCACATATCAATACTAAAGACATCAAACAAGCACTCCTGAAGAAATGGGAAAAAATAGAAGAAGACCAAACACTAATTTATTCACGATGAAACCGATCATCGCATACAAAAGAAATCCAAACATTGGCGAAACGCTCGCTCATAAATGCACAAGTACACAATCTTACCGAAAAGACCGAACAAAATGAAACACAATCAACTGACACGAATATAAATATTCTAGTGTCCTTACTGGACGAACAAAACACTGACAATGATTAAGCAACAAACAGTGAAACAAAAATCCAAGGAGAGAAAATATAAAAAAGCGACTGAGGAAGAGACCACACACTGGTTTTGAAACGTAGCGTCAAAGGATCACGCTGTCATTCGACAGCCAGATTACGGCTACGTCTCGCCATGGCTTATATCTACACAAGTAGCCAAACACACAACATCAAATATGAACACAGAGAACGAAAAAATAGTATAGACGATGCGTGGCGCTTTCCCTTTATTACAGTTCTGAACGTAATAAACTCAGGGGCTAAATCGGTTAACGATTGCATTTGGTCTGCATTCAGATCATTAAGGCGACGATGACTTGGTCTGGACCGCATATGCAGCAGGTAAAAAAACAGAAGACAAGCAAGTACGACGTCGTTCATTTCAGCCATCTTGTTAAAATTTCGTATGCTTGGTACACACCTTTTGAACTCGAGAGGGCGCATTAAGACGTCTTAAGCACCAAAACAATGGTTTAATTTTGTGAGTGTGTACACAAGCTGACTCAAACTACTAATCCCCTGTGTTTACAAATCACAAATAGTGTTGCAGAAGCGTTTCAATTTTTAAGTGTCTGATCGTAGCAATGGTCACCGATATGATAGTCTTACACGATTGGATTACGTTTTTAAGAAATCGTCATTGTGCCACATTTGGCAATATTTAGCGCAGTTGCCAATTAGTCATCGACCTCTGTACAATATGTTTTTCTAATTATAACTGCAAATTTCAAGCAGTGATCTCAGTTATGAATTTCACCGTAAAGTTTGGCGACGTCTGCAAGTAATAAAGAATGTATTGCAGAGTAAAATGATAAGTCGTTGGCATACAAAACGAACAAAAGAAGACCTAAGATAGATTCTTTTGTACAAGACGTTAATGTCGCACCATGAAGTAGAGGTACAAATAATAAGTATCTTTTGTCTTCTATTGGTCTAGTAACAACGAACCACTTGAACATATGAAAACAGTAAAAACAGCATTATCTACTTTAATGGTTTGCTGAAAATCATGCTTATTTTTAATGAAGGAGCTGACTAATTCTGAACGGGGGAAACAACTTACCCATGTGCCGGTTTATATAAAATAGTAACAAAACCTAGTACTTGCAGTTGTTAGATACATAAAGGTAGATAAAAGGTCATCCAAGGTCATCCCACTTTTAAAATAAAACAAATTGTCTGATACTGGTCAACATCTAAAAAAACAACTAGAACAGTAGCCCTGATGGCTGCTACATGAAATAAGGTTAGAGGTCATTCAACATTGTGGAGAAAAATGTTTGTCTGTTATTCATCATAAGCAAATTAAAATCAGAACTATGGCAGTTACAGTTGCTGATACACGTGGCAAGCCAACTGTTCCCACACTGGTAATCATTCCTCCAAAAAATTGAAGACTATTGTATGGCCCTTATACTTTTGCTGACATACAGTAATGTAAGTCGAAGGTCATCCGAGCTCATCACAAAACTTTGGAAAATTTTTTTGTCACGTAATGTTCAGTATACAATAGATGATACACTCATGTTGCAGCTGAGATACATCAAAGTATACTACAGTTGTAGAAAATAATAAGATAATTAAATGATTATTACCCTACAAAACCAAACCTTAAGTCCTTGCAGTCACAGATTCGCATAAAAGTATGTCAAAGGTCATCGAAGAAGGTAAAACAATTGGCACAAATTTCGGTGCCGTACTCGTCCATTCGATCTGTTGATTTTGATAAATCATCGATTCCATTCGAAATCAAACTTCGCTCATATCATTATTAGTGTCTTTCAATTTTGCAAAATTTATCAAGATTGGTGACGTGGTATGGAGGCCATGTTGCAATTCGCAAAAAAAACATACTATATCCTGCAAATAACATTCAAACATCTTCTCGAGAACTTATGTAGCATTGTAGCTCAAATTTTCATCTTATCATTAGGAATAAATGTACTTCAAAGTTTACAAATATCATCCAAATGGTCACGTGGTTTGTTAGTCATACTGCCATTTATTAAAACCATTGATAATTAACCTGCGTAAAATGTTAAACAATCTGCTTCTCAAAACCTAGGCGACCATTTTAGCCCAAATTTTGCTTAATTAATCATAAGGGTGTGAGTACCTTCAAGTTTGCAAAATATTATCGAGATGGTCACTTGGTTTGGAGGCCATATTGCATTCTCTGAAAACCTTACAATAACGTGTAAATAATATTTACGCTAATCAATGCTGCTTAAAGGGGAAACAACAAAAAATCACCTTAATAGCTTTTTTTTGACGATTGCAGCCGCTTGGACCAAGCAATGCCAATGGCAGCTTAGATTTGGGGTCTTCGTCAATAAGTCATTGGCCCTTATTGTTATTGTTCGAGTCCTAGTTTTTCTTCTTCTTCTACCATTTATTTGTCAGCTCAAAACTCTAATAGAACCACTACTATATGCTTCTTCAGTTTGGGCGGTCACGAGCCCCTGACTGCGGTATTTTCTTTTCTTTTTCTCCGGAATTGACATTCAATTTTTCAATTTTAACTGAGATGTTCCTCATATCAGCATTAGTGTGAGTTTGTAAATTTGATATCAAATTAAATCAGCAACAAATACTACGACACGGCACTGCTTTCAATCTTCAATTTTCATTTATGAACAAACATCTAAGTTTCCCTCTTTTTGCATTATGGCTTTAATATAGGCTAAAGTTCCTGAGGGCTTTCACATTTTCTATCATAGCTGGTGACTTCATACATTATATTTTCATTGCCAGCGGAAACCCACAGGAGCAGTTTGACCGTGGTGATTATAGGTGTAAACTAGATACCTGGAGATATTATGGAATGTCTTATCCAATTCGAATGCAATGTCAAAAATGTAAGATGTACAAAGTCTTTAAAATGCGCACCTGAAAAAAGACAATTATTTAGGGGAAAAACCCGCAAATTTAAGGCTGTAGTTTCAAGCCGGATAAAGCCCTCGAGCTCGTATCCGACCCCTTTATGTGTCTCACTTCCAATCTAGACATTTATAGTACGGCTAGACTCAAATTCAAGTAGAACTGTAGTATCCGGTCTTTATCTCGTGCGTAGCACTGAGAGCGAAAAGCGAAGCCAGATTGGCAACTGTCTTATGTAAGCACACGTATCCTTTATGTGGATTTGTATTAGTGTTTTTATGTTAATCCATTGTAAATATGAATATCACAAGAGATTTATGGTGTATCTATTTAGTTTTGAGATTCTCTGTGACAATTGTAACGTAGAGACCAGCTGCAAACAGCAATGCCGGGGTGAAGCTACTCTTGTATGTAAAAGAATGTCCAATGTCGTCTACTGTTATACACATGGTTTTGAAAACATTTTGTGCCATAGATACTAATATAAATAAGAAACAAAATATTTAGGTGCTTTAATGGCGTGGACACACTGTGAAGCAGGTCAAAGATTACTTAATGTCATCAAAAGGTTATGAAAATATTTTGGTCCAATACTTAACAATATATAAAAAAAACAAAATCTGTAACCCCTAGAGTTACTGAGATACCTCTTACTCGTCAAAAGCAATCTACTTCATCACAAAAATTTGAAACAGAAATTGCTCCTCACTTTCCAGTATGGAAAAGCTAAAACAAAACCCGGAGACCGTGCCCTTGCTGAGTTACACTGAAATAAGTCAAAAGTCATTGAAGTAAGCCAAACAGTTTCCGTGTCATACATACTAGCGGGTAAAAGGTCAGAGGTCAGCAAAGGAGATGCAAAACAGTTCCTGAAAACGTTGTGCCATGCCATGCATATCAATATCCATAAAAATAGGAAAAAACTGCACTTTTATTCAAAACAGTGAGTTTAAACGCACAGTATCGCTGCATAATAAAATGACTAAATAATGGATTAAAATGCGAAAATAAAAATAAAATGTAAATTAAAACACGGTACATGGCAGCTCATCTTTAATCCGACCGAGGACGACCAATTTTGAAAATTGGAAATACTGGACAAGATGTTCTACACGCTTTGGCCCTATGCTATTGTCCTATTACTATTTTAAACATACACTGTCAGGGCTTGAAATCAACTTTTTTCCCTGGTAGTCCACTTTGGCTACCAGTTTTTGAAGTTGGTAACCCAGTGAAAATGGCTGGTAGCCCATGTACATTTTAGTTCAGGGATATCTTTTTTTCGTGAACCAGACAAGAAAACGCTATTTTTCCAGATTCTGCCGATGAAGTGAATTCTCTAGTCATTTTATGTGAATAGTGCACAACTTCAATATCCACCGAAACAGGTATATGGACGATAGTGATACTCAAAATTTTGGTGACCTATTTCACAACTCTCAGAGTTGTATGCAAATTTTGATAGTCATCATGACAACGACACGACCTTCTAAGCACTGAGACACTGTAGCAGGGCTAAAAATAGACCATGGGTTTTTGTGGGGAGGGAGCAAAATTTCCATGTATTTGACATATATTCAGGTCCCAGGTTTTGGTAGTCCGTGTGGGCTACCATTTCATGGATTTTAGTAGCCCCGAGAAAAGTTGGTAGTCTGTGGACGCGGGACTACCGCTAAATTCGAGCCCTGACTGTCAGCCGCTTCGTTCACTGTATATACATGTAGGAAACGTTACTTGTATACCAATCGGCACACCTGAGTTGGTACCTACTAACAAACATACATACCTTCATACCACCACACCTACCTCTCAACATACCTACCTACCTACCTACCACATCACTACCTACCAACATCTATCCATGCACCCATTCATTCATCCATCAATCCACCAAACCCCCACCCACCTACCCTCCCATCTACCAATCCATCCATTCATTTATCCATTCATCCATCCATCCAGCCATCCTTCCATCCATCAATGTGCACATCATTACTTTCTTTTCAGCTTAATAGCCCAATTATCATTATGTTGTATTGATTCACACAAAAATTAAAGCCTGACATTTCTCGGTTCAGTGACATGCAACGTAGATTCAAGATTGATGTTTACGAATCATATATTTTTAGGTTTCTTATCTGAAGCTTACGGTGATCACTGTGGCGATTGTAACTCGCCGTCTTCTGCAACGTCTGCTTTGCAATGTACGGGTTTGGAACCAAGTATTAGGAACTGTAGCGGCGAAACGAAATTTGGAATGAATGAAAAGGCCTGTGCAGGTTTGTAATTTGACTTAAGGCAATATCAGTGATGCATGTTTATTTACAAGTTTATTTTTTTTTCTGTAAGTCTATAATCCAAGAAGTTTCAGTCAAGTTACAGAATACCTATTGATGAAAGAATAAAGGGCGACCTGCTGACTTTCAACGTTTATTAATGAGCAAAGAAAAACTATGATCAATGGTGATCAATTCCGGAGTTGAGAACGTGAATTTTGATGTTGAGAAGAATAACGTGTTGAAGAGCAAAATAAATAGTAACTTAGTAAATCTAGCCCTGAGTTTTATTTTCCTATATTCTTAGATTCCTATTTGCCACTTATATATATATATATATATATATATATATATATATATATATATATATATATATATATATATATATATATATACGTCCCATCACCTAGGAGATATGTGAATGATTTACGGAGTACTTTCATTGATAAGTCCGATCAAGTTGGAATTTTGATACACCGCAAGTCATCTCGACTAATAAGACATATTGAGTCGGTCATGTAAGAGTGTTCATCATTGGCTCGCGCTGACCTGACACCAAAGCAAGTCGACCATCGGCGAACAGACGTTACCCCACAGGGGCTCGAACATTGCCAATTGGTATATGAGAAAGAATAAAGAACATTGCTATTAAACCTTGTTTTTATGTATAGTACGAGCCTTTTTATCTTTGTTCTCTCCTTTCTTGCCCAATGTTTCCTCACTTTGTGCATGACGGTTCAGTGTAATACAGCATTATATTTGCTGTATGTAGTGCGCACTAGTACTCTCTTGGTGAACTTATTGTAAAGGATTTCTGCTTTGACCTCCATACTGTTGCCGTACTAGACAAGGTGAGCAATTAGGGAGCCGTCATTATTTACGGCCTGGGGGTCGGAGGAATTGCTTTAGAAACTCCAAAATTTCGAGTAACCCCCCTGCAAACCATGCGTGTTTGACTAACCCCCTCTCTCTTAAAGAAATGTTGAGTGACCCCTAAAAAAGGAAAAATTGGGAAAGTTAAATATCTATACAGTAAAATGGATTGCTGCTGCGACAGACCCTGTACAGACCCTGATTAAACCCTGTGTTGGAAAGAGGTTCCGTTGCTGTGACAGGGGCTGATGTACAGGTCTGTTTACAGTGCTCTGATGACATGCAGTGTTCTCCGTAGGATTTTTTACAAGAGGGCGAAGATGTGGTGCTTTCGCACCACAAGCGACCACGTAGGCGGTCACGAGGGGAGGTCAGGAGGGGGGACCTTTGAAGCTTTTGAAAAATAGAGATTAAAATGGTGTTATTTGGTGGCAGTTGGAGAGTATTTTTTCAGATTTTTTTTTGTATAAAAAACTCAAAGTAACAGAAATCTGAGACAGTATTCCAAAACCTATATTCCAGTTCACTGATTTCAATGAAGATTACATTTTTTGAAAACGAAAAAATACAGACAGACATACATTTATTCACATCTATTATTTATTATTACTTTCCTGCAATAAGAAATGGGTTTGTTGTCAAGGCATTCCACTGGTTTTAAACTTTATAGAATCAGAATTAGCTTGCCTTACACATTTTCCCCTATTGGTCACCTGTACCACGTAGAATATTGAAAGCAGACGTTTCTCATGAATGATCAGGCAAATATATCAATCTTTAATAAGGAAATACTTAAAATGTACTCACACTAGCCTCTAAGAGAAGGTTTGCCACGTCGAATAGCCGATCATTCTCATCTGAAGATCACAATAACGTGAAACGCACACACACAAATATATATATATATATATATATATATATATATATATATATATATATATATATATATATATATATATATATATATATATATATGTAATATGTGTATATTTATATGTGTG